>JAOTOL010001143.1:262500-299757 GCA_034440575.1 Imbricaverruca yamaguchii | reverse complement strand
AAACTTTACTCAGCTTGTAGAAACTAAAGAACTTTTTACTGTCCCCATTACAGTTTCTAGCTAAATCCAGTTCCTTTGCTCGCTTTGCTGCTCTGGTTTTTTGCTTCACAGTGTCTCTAGCTTTTCGATACGCCTTTAGATTAATGACATTTGAGGCTTCTTTAAAAACTCTAAATGCAGTTTTCTTAGCCCTAATTGCTTTTATCACGTCTGGTGTAAGCCATGCTGGCTTTCCTACCCTTCTTTTGCGTCTTTGCTTTTGGGGGACATGTCTAATCTGAGTTTCCTTTAAGTAAGATTTGAACTTTTCCCACATTTCACAGGCATTTAAATTGGAGAATTCTTCTTCCCATCTGATGGCACTTAAAGCCGCTCTCATGCCGTTAAAGTCTGCTTTGTTGAAATTTGGAACCTTTACCAAATTATCCTTGATAGTTTCCCTACATGTGCCTTGAATCTAACTATGTTATGGTCACTTTTTCCCAGAGTTTCGCCTACAGTCAAGTCTTGAACCAAGTCACTTAAATCCGAGAATACAAGGTCCAAGAATGAACCATGCCTGGTAGGTTCCGATACAAACTGGTGTAAGAACAGGTCCTCTTCAAGGCATTTCCTGAACATTTTGCATGATGGGGAGCCAACACCAGCATTTTCATAACCTTTTAGATTAAAGTCACCGAGAATAAGGCACTTCCTCTTAAAGTTTCTACTGATTTCCTCACAAATCACCTTGTCAAGCTCCAGTTGCTGAGAATGTGGCAGGGTTCCTGATCGGTAGAAAGCTCCTATCCTAAGAGTATTGCTGTTGCCTTTTCCCACAGTGACATCAAGCCAAATGGACTCCACAGACACATTTTTTATCCCCACCTGCTACTTTTTGAGAACTGAATAAGCTATTCACATAGAGCATTACACCACCCCCTTTCATTGCTGGACCCCTATTGCACGAAAACATATTGTATCCCTGGATCTCATAGTCCTGTAAGTTATCTCCAAAATATCCTTCACTGACCCATGCCTCCGTAATGCAAACAAAATCCGGTTCCTCCTCAGCAACATAACACTTGAACTCATCAAATTTGGAACGGATACTCTGAGCATTAAACATCATACACTTAACAAATGCTCCATAACCACCTTTGGCTTTTTTCATATTGAGGAGTTCTTTTATCACTAGATGAACTATAACTCTGTCCCCTTGAGTTGCTGCTGTCCCTATTTGCAGACTTTGGAGGTTCTATTGCCTTGGCTGACACTATTGGAATATTCCTGAGTTGGCAATGCAATTTCATCCCTCCCCACCCCATTTCCTAGTTTCCCTGAAGGACATGCTCATATACTTTGCCTAACACATGGACCCCCTTCTCAGAAAAATGCAGGCCATCCTTCTGATAGAGGTCCCACGATGCATAAAACCTGCTCCACTCGTCTACAAATGTAAAACCTAGCTCCTGGCAGAGCTTTCCTACCCTGGTGTTAGCTGCCAGTGCCCTAGAGCTCCACTCAGGGGAGGCTCTAGCCAATGTACGTACTGTAATGTTAGGTGTTGTAATGTATTGCCGCAATGTAATCTCATTAAGTAACCTGGCTTATGTGCACCTGGTACCGATAACTTCCTCTGCCATGCGTTTGGTGGAGCCGCAGTACCTCAGTCGGTAGGGTGTTGGACTCTTGACCGCAAGATTATGGGTTCGAGTCCCGCAACCAGCGGAATTACCTAGTCCACCCACGACCAATCGGCGTGAGAAGTTGGCGACGCTATATGACCTAGCAGTTAAGTGCATCGCAAAAGTACCCAAGGTTCTTTTTTCTCCTTCATGTGTTCGCTTCCCCCAATATATGTCTTTCGTTGTGCTTCCTCGATATATCGTTTCTTTAATACGCACTCTGTTGGGCGCCGGAATATATATATACGACACTATATACGCCGACGACACCCAAATTTTGGTCAGTGGTAAGAAATCTCAAATTCAAAATGTTGTCACTCACATGGAAACAGCTCTGGCCTCTCTCGATATCTGGTTTCGAACAAATGGACTGAAAATTAACTTAGCTAAGACACAGCTGATGATGTTGGGCAGCCCACAAAATCTGCGTGCCTTCCGGATGTCACAGTGAAATTTCGCGATCACTATCTACCCACCATTTCGAAATGCAAAAATCTCGGTCTTATTTTCGATCGCTCTCTCAGCTGGGACTCGCACGTCTCAGAATTGACTCGGCGTTGTTTTGGAGTTCTGGGTGGTCTGTCGCATCTGAGGGGGCACCTTCCACCTGCCGTCATCTCCGCGCTGGTCAATGCTCTGATCTTCTCGCAGATCCGCTACTGTATTTCTGTGTTTGGTAACGGAGGCAAAAAGAACCTATCTCGCATTCAAAAAATTATAAACTACTCGGCAAAGGTAATTTTCGGCCGCAAAAAGTTTGACCACGTTTCGGATCTGCTGAGGAATGGGCGCTGCATGACCGATGTAGTCGATGCGCCCCTAAACTCCAATAACCAACCAACCAGGATCTGCTGAGGAGGCTGGGCTGGCCCAGCGCGGAGAACCTGGCGAGTTATCATACCCTTTGCCTCATACACAAGGTGCGTCTCCATGGTGAGCCAGAGTCACTGGCTCACGATCTCACCACCATGGCGGAGATTCGTGACCGGACCACCCGTCAAGACCACAACTTGTATGTCCCCCGGTCCCGCACCGAGATGGGGAAGACGCTTTAGTTCCAGAGCGCCACACATGTACAACTCACTGCCACCTGAGCTGACGCGACTTTCCGTGTTGATCTTTGGTCGCCACCTACGGGAGTATCTACTTGACGTGCCGCCCGTGCCGGACTGATAGACTGCTCGACTTGCTGTTATTTTTGTATGTATATTTTTTAAATTTAACTTGTATTCTGTGATTTTGACCCTCCTTTTTAGCTTTTGTGCTGCGTTGTTTTATCTATTTGACGCGATGTCGTAATAGCCACAAGTCAATTGTGGATGACCTCAATAAAGTCTGTCTGTCTGTCTGTCTGTCATGTGTGCAAAATGACGAACCCGTCGCTGCGCCCAAAATACAAATTCATCTTCACCACAGAGTACACAACCGAGAAACAATCGGCAGTGGGAGAGAGGGCCCTCCTCATTCTTCCCTGTCTCGTCTTTCCCAGTTTTATGCTCATCGTATTAAAGTCTGGTAAACAACTTGTGTAACAGTATTTATGTCGTGCTGTACTGCAAAGTGGGTGATGTTTCAGGTTACACAACGCGAATAATTAAATAATTTTAAAATGAAACTTTTTCATTTAGTTAAAAATAGAACACATTTAGTTCAAAACATATATGGTATTGCGTGGTAATTTTCCATTCCGCCCACAAATTAAGCTGTTTTTAAAGTTGCTTCCAAGCTAGTCTAGCATTGAAATTGCTGTTGCCACTTTATTATTGAATGCCTGACAGAAGTTTGATTCGCATGACGTCAGCGACCGTTTTGACCAGCCAATTCGTTTTGACTGAGAAGGCCGAATAACGGAGTGCGAACATGGGCAAAGTCACGGTGGGGGATAAACGCGGATGCTTCCCCAATATTGCCAAGCTCCGCGTTAAGCCTCTGGCAATGCATGATAATCGAACCGAAATCATCGTGCGGGCATCTAAAATCCGTGTTAGCGCTTACGGGTTCCACCAAGCTCTTGCGGAATCTAAATCAAGCCTTCATGGTGCGAAGTGTTATTTTTCATTTTGCGCCGGCACTCCAGAAAGTTCAGGGCTGTCACCAAATATTTTAGCTAGCGTCTGCCCCTGTCAAACAATGCTTGTCGCAGTCCTGGTAACGTGTGCTTGCCGTGTATCGTGAGAGGCGTGGAGCCGAGCTTAGAAATTGCATCGCTCTTACTCCAGCGCGGGTGAGGTCATTTGACTGTTCGGCAGCATGCAAAGTTGTTGGTTCTGCTACCTTGATAAGCACGTACTGTGATTACATGCGACGCGCGCAAGAAACTGCCGGCCTCCGGCCTCGAATCGGCTACCTCCAAGTCGGCAAACTAGCGCGTTGCCAACTGCGCCACCCACGCCGAGACCCTCGCCCCCTTAAGTTAAACAGTGTCGATGGATATGGCATGGCCTAAATAATGCCATTTTACACAATAACAAACACGTTCATATAAAAGCCTGCCATGATTATCGAAATATCATCAAAAAGCTTTCAGATTACGTATAGTTTATACCTATTACGTATACTTGCTAGTCAGCAATGTACGCGGAAAAGTACCAGTTCTTGCTGTCGTGATAACGTGCCGAACCCAAATCAGCGCCCAGATGACGTCACCGGCTGTCAATATACATTGACAGGGGCCGACCCATGACTTTCCTCAGTGGCCTTGAAGATATCCAAGAACACCCAGAGTCACATTTGTTCCAGATGTCAATATATGAATAGGGAAATGCAGCCTAAGACGTATAAAGCCTAGCGATAATGCAGATGTTTTTCCTAGCAGTGCGCAATTTTTCACTCAAGCGAAAACAGAAGAGAGTCGTGGTTCATGTTATTCAAGAATTGTCTGGACGCAGAAATTCCCAACGTTGGCTGATTTACTATTCGGAAATTTTGTGACGACAGATAGCCTGTGAAGCTCGTTTATTGGCTACGTTGGCTTTTAGTATTTTTGGTGATTCTCTTGCATATATATTTTCACTTTATAAATGATTAGGTACATTTTTTTTCGGTGATGGCACCCAGGCAGTGAGGCCTCGGGGAGGGGGACAAATGCTCCTTTTCAGAAATGAGGGGACATGTCCCCAGCCCACCAATGGCTACACCCATGATTGGAAGATCTTGGGCTGGTTTTGGTTTGCTCAGCGGTGCCAAGCAAAACTAATTCTCATATTTTTTCTTCTTCTTCACAAGTTTCTAACTCCTTGAATTTGGCATAAAATGTCTCTAGTTTTGCATATATTGTGTACCATATACAAATTCTGCTCCAAAGCATGCTGTTGGGGTGGGGGGATTGCTCAGAAGGACTACATCAAAGCCAAGTCTTAGCCCACCATTCCTGAGCGCTCTTAGTTGAGCAGAATGACTTTTTTAAAAATAAATTTAATCCGAATTGTTACTGGTGTGGCTTGAGGAACCAGGGTTCTATCGCTAAGCAGAGCTTGTTGCGTGAACCCTGGCCCCACCACCCGATCCATGAACTCCAGTTCAACGGCAGAATTTAGACCGAAAGTTTAACGTGCCGCCAATGCACCGACACGGCCGCCCGGTAGCTGGTCTCCGGCCTTATCGGGCCAGCTGCCAACTGACACTCGCGGCCGGGGCTAAATGCGAGCGCGAGAAGAGACCCGAACCCTGCGTTGCCAGGACAGGGGAGTCCAGTGCAGGCCAGCGCTCCAGCCAACTGAGCTACCGGGGCGGCTATGAGCAGAATGACAGAATTGAGTCACCTCTCCTACCCATCTATGCAGGTAGGAAACTTGCTCGCACTCCACAATGTCGCACAATTCTTTAATTTCCATGAATTAATGGACACTTTTTGTGTGAAGCATGTTCCGATTGAGCCCAAAGGTCAACTTGCACGCAATTTCCTCTGACGGTACCATGCACTCCACAGAAACGTTTTAGTCCATCTTGCGAAGGCTGCATACCCTGCGCTTCATGTGAAACGAAAGCGCATAACACGCGATATTTGGATTAAGGCTTGCCCTCACTCATGCGTATTTCAGATTAACGATAGAACTATTCCAAATTGAATATATAAATCTGAACTTAAATTTTCACGATAATTATGAATCACCAATGAACCTTTCATGTCAACGTTTTCAACTTTGTGATTTTCCGATGGATAAGAGCATTGCTATGTAATAAAAAACACTTTTTTTTTCAGCTCTACTGAGGTGAGGCACTGCCTTAAGCGCCTTAGTGGCCACAGATGACAGGTCATAGCTTTCCAGAAAATATCTGGTCACTGATCGGTGTAAAAACGCCGAGGGATGAGGGATCCTTTTTAATGGTTTTATAGGTACATTTCCCAGTGTTGAAGTTTTAATTGTTTTAATGTTTCTAAAAATATGTGTGAGGTCTGCCATGGCAATTCTGCTCCTTCCCCACAGTTAGTATATTCCATATGCTACAAGCCAAGTACCTGACTGGCAAGCATACTTCTGTATTTATGGTAATGCAATAATGCAGGCTTCTGCTGTGAAGCCGTGAAGCAAGGACGTATTATTGGGTTATGCAAGCGCGACTCGTTTTCCCCGGAGCCTTCTTAGGAGATAACTCGTCCGCAAACGTAGAAGCCATCCAGTTTTCGATGTAGCTATTGTTTTCATGAGACCCTAGACACCGATCTTTCACTTGTTCCTCATATGTGTACCACATTATGGAGGGCTGTAGAGTGCATTTAGGCTCATTTTAATACAGTCCGTTTCAACAGTCAACCGCATCGCGCCTGCACCTACTTAGCATGCGTGAAAAGCGGCTGAAGGTATGAGCAATACGACTGTTGTGTGGCAGCTGTGAACTCCAATTTCCCCTAACGAATACTATTCGCCACAATAATGGCAGATGATACCAAACAATGAATTTGCATTAACCATTACCAGGGGAAGGCTATAAAGACAACAGTCAAAGCAATGGCCAACAGGAGCATAATCCAAACTTTTGGTGTAATCAGCAAATATGAACTCCCAACTACATACCATCTGGACCCATAAGTGGATTGTGCATCCTAATCGCACCTACAAACAGATCATTGAGGTCCATTGGACTCTTTGGATCCAAAATTGTGTGTCAGCAAACAAAGACCAACATCGTGGATACTGGAAGACAAAGGTACACAAACCTGCCAACTCGCCTACCAGCGTAGGTCGCAGATATTGGCTGAAACTGTGCCGCTGTTGTGACAGATAATCAATATTCGAAGAAGGAAAAGTAGTCACCACATAAAGAAGATATATCACTTCTGGAAAGCCATTTGAACGGAAAAATATTTCGTGTACAATTGATTTTTGGTGATATCACAACCTATTCGCTTATGTTTCGGGAAGATATCACTGCAATTTCGGAACGGGACATTTGGCAGCGCTAACTCATTTGGCACAGATCCCGGTGCACAATATCGGCTGCACGCAGCCAGCTCCATTAAGCTGAACCCCGGCGCAGCAGGTTGTCACAGATACGCAGTGACAGTTGATAGGGTTCGATTGCGGTTCCGGATAACCAACCGATATCACCACACTGTGGCAGGCTGGCAAATTTCAACCACACACACACACAGCAGTTTCGAAATGTGACATATTTATGGGTTTCAATGCTTGTAGGTGACATTCTTGATGTTTTGTGCACCTCTGCTGGAAGCCCCATGAACTGAGGAACCACTTATACATCATGAGGATCCTTGAACAAAGCTAACGCTCACGTTCAGCATCAAACAGCCAGTGAGACGCCTCGTTAGGCGCATCATGAACAAGGCATTGGAAATTGCATCGTTTCATATCTTGAATTATTTTAGATGCTTCTGTAAGTACACGGATATCATCCTAGAGCATTTCGCAATAGTTATATTTTACAATTGTGATATAGCATTCAATAGTGCAGCCCAATAGCAAAGTCATCCATTCAAGAAACCTCAGGAGTAAAGCATCTCGTGCGATGCTCATATATATATATATATATATATATATATATATATATATATATATATATATATATATATATATATATATATATGTATATATATTGCTGCAGATACTCAGCGGTATATGTGACGGTAGGTATGTGACATCAGTAAGAAGTTTAGGCATATCACTCGGGAATAGCCAATCTGACAGGCGGTTTTTATCTCGTGAATGCATTCTAGCATTTGCTTCTGAATGTTGTTCAGTGATTGCCCTAACAAAGCCTGATTTGATTAAGTCAAAACCGCAAGGAGTGTTCATAATGTGGCCCAGAACTGCACGCTTATACCTGACTCGTTTTCTGTCATTTCCGTGGACCTTTGCCCGGTCTGTATTCTATCCCCGACTCCACTATCAGAATCCGGTACAATTTGATAATCTAACGTGATCCGACGTCACCCTGAAATCTGGGTCAACTCGACCTAACTTGACGTAAACGTAAGACGACATACGGCGATTCACACCTGATGTGCCCGTGCCACAAATGTGACTTAATGAAATCATTGTTAATTAATAATCAGCAAAGTCTGCAGCGTCCGCCATGACCTCAGTAACACACCAGTCCACACCTCAGGTATCAAATTGGCACCTGAAGCTGGAAGTGATCGATGAAGTTAGAGACCTGAGTTTCTTAACTAATAGGCGTCTGATCTTTGCATCGCACGTGAAGCGCATTGTCAGCCGAGGAAACTCAGCGTCGGGTATGGTCTTGAGAAATTTCCGAACCAACTGAGACCCAAAAACGCTTAGCAATGAAGTGCAATTGGTGCCGTATACTGCCGACGTTTAGGATGGTGTTTGATCATTGCAGTGGTTTCTCGACACGAGTGCAGCCAATGCCCAAATGGTTCAGGTCGCTTAAGACGAGCACAGCTTTCATCTGGTTAAGCGTTCGCATGCCTGAAGGGGCTTCTGAATTGGAAAGAATCAGACCGGTGCCGCGGAACACATGATCAACTGTAACGGACCGGAGGCGCGGTCTATACAAATATGCATACATTCACATATACTAGCATCCACATACATCAATATACACACATATGCATTCATGTACATTTATGCGCAAACATGCACACAGTTGCAAATACACACTTGCAATTACATGCAATTAAGCATATAGGTGCATATGCATCATTGCATATGCATATACTTGTGGATCCAGCTTTGTTCATACATACTTATATTATCCACTTACATATATGTTCTCCTTTTTATAGTGTGAAATTGTTGAAATTTTTGGCGTTAAATTTTGTTCACCATTTAGTTTGTAATGTATAAGTCAATGAAATAAGCTCTGATAACTTTTTAATCTCTTCTTTCTCAATAGGTACATGATTACAGGAAGGAAATGTTGAACCAATTATATTATTCCAAGTTCTTGATGCCACAAATGGTATGATCTATAGGTTTTCGATAGGTCGTCTATAGGTCGTCTATAGGTAAACATTCGCATGCCTGAATCTTCATCCTCCATCCTACGATCGTCTTGATATCAGCTAGCATGCGAAAAAAATCACTTCTCCGGCAGCAAGGAGAGCATAACGCAATCTCACACCCCTTTAAAGCGCCTTGTCTAGCTAAAATTGACTTCCCTCGTCTTCTGAGCTGATGCCCACGCCCCGCGTCGGCTCGACAGACCGCGCTCAGCAGTTGGCTGCTGTGCCAACGCACGGACCATCACAGGGAGGCACCATTTCGATGCTGTGCTCCAAGAGCTACATCTCGCTATTTGCTGAGCCGTCCATGACAGAGGGGTCGATTTATTTCTCAACGCTTTCGGTTGTATATTTCACCAAGGACACACGTTGTATATTCCACCTCTCACGCATGTCGTGGTCATGCTGTGCATTTATGCTTCATCTCGGTGGCCATGCCATTCGCTTGGGGTATCACTGGGGTGAGACTATTCCGGCGGCGATTACACCGAACACAGTGAAACCGAAACGCGAACCGCACGCCGCGCGAGCTGACCCGAGCCGAGCCCACAGTACACGTGCTGCGTGAGCGGCTGGAAGACGCTGCGCGGCCTGTCACTCTGCGACGGGCCCTGCTGCGAGGGCTACGTGGAGCGGCTGGTGAACGCGCCGCTGCTCGCCGCCGCCACCTACTGCCAGAAGATAGTCTACAGTCCGCGGCCGCAGTACATCAAGGTAACCGCGGCTCGCTCACCAGCTGCACGGGGCAGCCGAAGAGCGGCTGCGGAGCACGACGTGAACCGGCTGTGAAGCTGCCAGATGCCCGGGGACGGACTGGCTCTGTTCAGTGTTCGGCTCGACGGCAGAGCTGGAGCTTGTGGAGAATCACACCCGGCTGGAGGGTGGAGAACGGCACCCGCGCCGCCACACGCGGCGATCACGTGACGTGCGGGGGTGGAGGAGTTGGATGTCGAAACTAAACGATTCAATCCACTCGTCGGAATCGCTGCAGCTCGCCGTGTTTACGCATAGCCGGACGAGCGGCTGTGACTGGCTCCAGGGGGTGACTGGACGATGGCAGGAAATCAATGGCACGAGGTCACCAAAGGCTTCACCACTTTGAGGTTCCGGGTGGGGCGCGGCAGCGATTTTCAAGTTAGGAGATAAGATCGTGTCCGCTTGCGTGTGACTTGTATTCTAATCACCAGTATATGCTGCGAAACATGTGTGATTTCCATTGTGCATCTTGCATGCTTACAAAGAGGCTATTGCACGTCTTTTGACGATAGCATAGGTGCCTCCGTTTGCGGAAACTCAATCACGAGAACCGTACAGGATTTTAGCTACTAGTGCTTATTTTATGGCTGTCTGTGCCAACTTCAGATCATAAAGCTGGGGGAAATCTTGCCGAAGTTGCTCAGTTTCCCAGAATTATTCGGCATCGCACCAACAAACAATATCCCAGGTGGGGCCAGAACGCTGTGGATCCCAGCGGTGGCGACGCCCTTGTGGTCCCACCTGACACGTCGGCTGAGAATGAGATCCAGCCGTCTTCTGGTGGTCAACAGCCGCCAGTCGTGTACGGTCGGTCGTGTACGGCCGGTCGTGTACGGTCGGTCGTGTACGGTCGGTCGTGTACGGTCGGTCGTGTACGGCCGGTCGTGTACGGCCGGTCGTGTACGGTCGGTCGTGTACGGTCGGTCGTGCTCGTTTGTACTCGATGGCGCCCTCAAACCAAGGCACCATGAATGTAGAACATTTGGAGTGGCAAGTTTCACGTAATGGGTTCTTGTTTGTAGAAAAAAACAAGTCAATAGTACTTCGAAACAAAACTGAATTTTTTTTTGTTGTCACAGGAGAAGCATTTATAGCATAATTTAATGATTTCACTTAGGGGTTGCCATCGATTTAAAAACCTTCTCGTAGCAATGACGTCACATATGTCGTGGTCGCGAAGCGGCCAAGCCTGAAACACACAGAGAACCACAAGGAATACCTTGGATTGTTTCATGCGAAGTTTTTTTTTCAACCGACTTGCGTCATGGATATTAAGGTGAAAGCTTGCGATACTGAAGTGTTACTATTTTTAACGAAAATATTAAGCTTGAAGAGGTAGGCAATTTGTTATGGTGGTAATAGAGCAAATCACATCTTTGTTCCAAATCCGGCACAATGCAGTACGAACAAACAGTAAAAGCTTGCACTATGTTTATGGGTAAAATGAGTAAACTAATGAAAAAGACAATGACAAATTATGCGAGGTTCATTCGGACAAACACAAATGGCTTCCCATCAGCAAAACAGAAGCTGTTTATACCTAGTTCCATAATTGGCATTCCATTGTGGGGTAAAGTGCAAGCTACATCCCAATGCAAGTACTTTATAAATGATCAATTAATAATATGCCACGTATATTTTACTTTGTGGTGTTGCACATCTTACATCACATGACTGGTAACGTGTATGGTCAAATACATAAAGACGCAGTTAAAATGCACACGTGTATTATGATAGTTCGGCAGATGTCATAGCATTCTTTCAGGTAGTAGTGCGAAGGAACAGAGTGGGTAAGATTCCTGCTCGAATTACTGCAATATATTGATCATATCCATGGTGATATTCCAAAAAGGAACTGCTATTAAATGGCAAATTGCAGGGATGATTTTGCTATACGCTATGAATTTTGGACAAGGTACAAATGTTTTCAGATTGATCGTTACACGAAATGCCAAGGATGTTGTGGAATTTGAATTAGCTTGCTTGCTGGGGTATGTACATTGTGCATGTGTAGCAGTTGATGCAAAATACATTATTAGCCAGTGTAGGCAGACATGACCAGCTATCTGCAGGTGTATTCACTGCAGATTAACCCATCCCGTCTCGGGGGGTCTTCAATCGTCCCCTCACGTTTTTCGCAGATAGCGGACGAACGGCGCGCGGGAGCGCGCCCAAATTTTGGATACCTTTTCCCACATCAATTTGGCATGCTGATTCTAATTTTGTAGGTCAGGTCATCTAGGGTCAAGGAGTTAGTCAAGGTCAAGTGAGGTCACCTCCAAAGAAAGTTCAACCAGTCGTCACGCTTTAGCGGATACAGATATTGTAATGAAACTTTCAGCGTTTCCTTATCCTTACGGATGCAGCAAAACGTACGAGTGGAATTTTTAATTATTCTTTCTCGTTTTTGACTACATATAAGTTTTGCGTATTTGCCAAATTCCAGTTCGAATACAGCATTCTGGCTAAAGTAAGCATTTTTATTTGGGGAAGTTGACTTCCAACAACGTTTCTCGGTCTGCTCTACCCATTGGAAAAGGAAAATTAAAGGAAACTTGAAAATTAAAAATTCTGAAATTAAAAGAAGTAATTTTGTATTTTCAGGGGATTAAAAAAAATTATACCACTGGTCGATTTCGCTGTCATTTTCTCATTCGAAATACATTTTGTTTTGTCATGTATCCCCAAAATGAACTTCCCAGAGTCAAAAACACAATGTAAGTCGTGAAATGTCGTTAAAATCTAGCCCCCTGGCCACTTTTGGGGCGAAATTGTTTTTGGAGGGCGGACCCAGACCTCACTCGTCAAGCGCTTTCCGATGACACCTCTTTCGTTTTCGTACGATGCTTAGTTTGGATTTTAGAGGGGGTCTTCAACCCCCCCCCCCCCCGAGACGGGGTGGGAGGATTTGACCGGAAGGACGGCGTGTGTTAAATTAACCCGTCCCGTCTCGGGGGGTCTTCAACCGCCCCCCCCCCACTCAGGTTTTTTCGCGGATAGTGGACGAACGGCGCGCGGCAGCGCTCCCAAATTTGTCATACCTTTTCCGACAGCAATTTGGCATGCTGTTAAAAAAAATTTGAAGTCAGGTCATCTAGGGTCAACGAGTTAGTCAAGGTCAAGTGAGGTCACCTCCAAAAAAGTTTAGCCAGTCGTCACGCTTTAACGGATACAGATACTTTAATGAAACTCTCAGCGTATGCTTTTCTTTAGGGATGCAACGAAACGTACGAGTGGAGTTTTTCTTCTTTTTCTCGTTTTTTGACTATATATAAATTTTGCTCATTTGCCAAATTGCAGTTCATATAGAGGATTCTAGCTAAAGTAAGCATTTTTTTTTAATTGTGGAAAGTTGACTTCCAACAACGTTTCTCGGTCTGCTCTACCCATTGGAAAAGGAAAATTAAAGAAAACTTGAAAACTCAAAATGTTGGAATTTCAAAAAAATACAAATGTTATTTTGGGGGCCAAAAGAATAAAGCCCTGGTCGATTTCGCTGTCCTTTTCTCATTTCAAATACATTTTGTTTTTTGCATATATCCCCAAAATGAACTCCCCAGAGCCAAAAATATCATGCAAGTCGTGATAAGTTGTGAAAATCTAGCCCCCTGGTGACGTAACTTTTGGTGAAAAATTGTTTTAGCGGTGGACCCGAACCCTTCTCGTCGAGCGCTTTCCGATGACACCACTTTCGGTTTCGTGCGATGCTTAGTTTGGATTTTAGAGGGGGTTACTAACCGCCGCCCCCCCCGTGAGACGGGGCGTGAGGATCTGACCGGAAAGACGGCGCGGGTATATATGCATATTTTATTAATACATTTTAATTTTTCTATAAATTAAAATATATTAATTAAAATATTTACTGAAACTTTTGCATACATTTTACCTGCATGAAGAAGAGTTTGGTTTGGATATGTCAGGTTTGATTAGGTTTTTATCTTCAATTTTAGAAAAGAAGATGGTTTATGCCATGTTGCATTAGGTTTGGTTTTTAGAGTATTATTCAATGCAAAAAGTGTTTAAATTTCGTGCATTTTTAGATTTCTTTTCCATGGGATGTTATGTTAGTCCATGTTACACTTTTTTCCATTGTTTTTTTGCTATGCCCACTTTTGGTATTATTTTGCTCGCCAACTGAAAAGTATGTATTTGCAGAGAAAACAAGTAACCACAACAGGTTGACCACATTCATGAACATTGCGCTGGAAGAAGAAATCCCAAGAATTCAAAAATTACAGGGATTAGCGACACGCAATTAGCCGTGAGACGGGATCAGGTCGGTCGCACCATGGTCACGGGAGACGGTGTCGGAATGGGCCTGGGAGACGGGGTCGGAATGGGGCTGGGAGATATGGGTCGGATGAGGTCGAATGATGGCCCGGGAGGGGTTGGGTCGTCAGAGGTGTCGCCTTATTTGGCTTAGGACGGGTTATTGCACGTTTAATTATTTATTTTCTCTGAATGTCCTTCATTATATAAGACCTGATGAAGTTTGCGCCAGTGATGCAGTGATATTATTCCTTATATCTAATGAGTTATGTGTCCCTTCCATTTAGTAAAACGCGACTCGTGGGACAAATAGTCGGGCGAACCGGACCGGCGATTAGATGCGGCCCGAGAAACAAAAACGTCTTGCTTTACTCATAGTGGAAAGTCACCAGTGAACTTGCTGTTGAAAAAATTCCGAGGTTGTTGTTGCCAAAAGTAGACGTTGGTGTTGCGAAGTAAAATACAAACGTAAATAAGAGCAATCGGTGGTGTAGCTGTTGATGTTCGGGCTGCATCTCCAATGCCTGTAATTATGCGAAACGCTGTGGCAAAAGTAGGAACAAAGGACGTTGAGCAATTCCAGATTCATTTGATCAAGAAAATTGTTCCAAATATCGCCAGCTCTGTTGTATTCCCAGCCTCACGTTTCTCAGAAATTGAGCAGGCCTTTTTGGTTCCTCAGAACATTCGACTTCTTTCAAGATAGCTCCACGACAGAAACCATCGGCTCAGCGATACTTTGGCCATCAGGAAAAGCAAATCCGACTAGCTGGCTCGGCAATGCACCTTGGCAGCCTCTCAGCTTTGAAGAGATGAAGTCTATATTTACAGAACATACACATGCTACTCCATTCTCAAAGAAATGGATGCGTTCATGTACGAGGCTCTGGCCATTGTGCTTTTTTCTATCCTAGTTAATATTGAATGATGTCTTAGAGTTCTGATGCATTTATCCAGCGATTTTTTTGGGAAAACTTGCAGTGCTTGCAAGAATAAATCTCCGCAAGCACACTCTGGTGAACTATTAGATATGCACTGAAAAATACGTAAAATATGCGTGTAATGGAGTCTGCTGAAATGCCTATTGTGCTATTCTATAAACTACCTTACTTTAAAATTTAAATACAACTATTGCATCGGGTTTGAAATGACATCAGGCCATTTAAATTTACCAACCACTTTCATAAAGCAGTCCAAATATAAGGAAACTATACGAAGTGTTACTCATAACCCACCCACAAAGGATACTACTGATAGCTTGTCGTATTCATTTGTCTCGCTCATACCCCAACCAACAAGGAGTTCTAACTGGTAGCTGGTCGCATTCACTTGTCCCGCTGGTAGTTCGGTAATGTAACTTTATGGGTGCATGCAGTAGGCACGTGGGTGCATTTTCACCAGCAAAGATACACAGTTACACACCTATGTTAATCTATGACCTGAAAGTGAAGCGCAAGAAGGTAGCCATATCTACTGATATCAGTAAGTATAGTTCGAGTGCCGTGCCTCTTGAAGAATGTTAGTTAGTTATTAGGGGTTTAGGGCGCATCAACTGCAGTGGTTATACAGCGCCCATTCTTGAAGAATGAGTGAGGCGGAAGTTATTAGTGCATTAAGAAAGGTCGTCAATTATAACAGCCTACTTAAATTCAAATACCTTAGTCTTGTGGTGTCTTGTTACGCATTCCCCTGTGAGTTGTGAGTTGTTCCACGAGAGAGAGAAAAAGTGTCGCGCAGACCCGACAAATTTTCGGTACATTCACTTCGATCTTTTCTTGCGTCGGATATGGAAGCTTCAACCTCGGGCCATACAAGGTCATTAACCCAGTTCAGATCAGAGGACCATCTCCAAAAATGTTTCAGGATCGATCTCATCCAAATGAAAATATACCGAAAGGAAGTTTGGTATGTGAGTATAAGTAGGCAGTACCCACAAACGCATATCTCAGATTTCTGTTTTTTTTTGTAACCAGGTCAATGATCTGAGGCCGAGGCGAATTTTGGTCCATTTTTCTTCTTTTTTAATGCACATGCTCTCGTAACCGGAGTTTCCCATTGGTGTGCATGTATACCTAGAAGGAGAAGTTCCTTTTCCAATTTCATTGACCTCCAGTGAGTAACTTGACACCAGGTCAAGATAAAGTGCGCGAAGTGGGAAAAGCCTCTCTAGATACTAGACACAATTTTGGACCAGTTTTCTTATTTTTTAATACGCATGCTCTTGTAACCGGTTTTTTCCATTGCTATGCATGCAGACTTACAAACAGAAGTTCCTTTTCCATTTTCATTGACCTCCGTCGAGTGACCTGAAGCAAGGTCATGACAAAGTGCGCTAAGGGGACAAAGCCTATTTAGACACTTGTTTTATGGTTCATTTCGAGTTTTCATGGAGTAAATAGTATGAAACTTGAAGTGCACGGCATAAATTAACCAATAGAATCAGAACTACAAATCATAGCTAGGGTCCAGGCCATCCTAGGTTATTACCTATAACATTTTTTGCCTCATTCACGTGGAAACATGTCGACATGCAGCTTACGACATGATTGCAGTTTTTCAGCACTTACAACCCGCATGTCTGGGATTTGTGTGGTCAGGTCAGTTACCTAAAGTCACTTCCAATTTTGGCGCATGATGGGACAATGTGATTCTTTTACATTCGCTGTGCGTGAATATTACAAAAAGCGTTGTTGAGCTATGTTACAAATATCTCTCAAAGGCGGTGCGTTTTAACTCTGTCTTTATCAAAAATTGAAATGTAAGATGCTTCTGGAAAACCAGTTTCGTGTTTCGAAACACCACCATTTTTAGTCTCAAACTTACCATTTTTCAAAATTACAATACCACTTGAGGAATTTATTGTGTTATAGGTTTTCGATTAGCCTGACATGTCGCAATTAAATTGGATTGCTGGGCCTTATCTTTTGCTTATGTTTGGTAGACCTGTCAAAAATAGATGATGCGCTGATTTTGTATCGATCGGCGGCTAGGCAGCGCGGCCAGAACGAAAGAAGAGAATGATAACAAGCACACGCGGAGGGATATTGGTGGCAACGTCTATTCAGGCTTGACAGTTCGCAATGCTGTTCTGCTCCCGCAGATGGTGCCGCCGATCATGCGAGTGAGGGTCGGCGCAGAATAGCTCAGCGAGAAGAAATACTACGGCGGCAGGATCTCCAGCTGGCGGATATGAGCGCCAGGCAGCTGAGCCGGACAGCCAGTCAGATGAGCAGTCGGCTGAGCCGGACAGCCAGTCAGACCTCAACAGTCAGCTCAGCTGGACAGCCAGTCAGCTGAGCCGAGCAGCCAGTCAGCTGAGCTGAACAGTCAGTCAGCTGACAGGCCTGGAAACGAAGTGCGCGCTGCGTTTTTGCTGTTGTCTGTTCCATATATGTCCAGAACATTGCCAAAAACCGTTCATGTATATTCGATGTTTTAATGATGCGGTGTTGCGGACTACGAGTATAACTATCTAAGCTTAACTTATATCAAATGGTGATCATTGTAGAAGAGCGTTAAAGCTAACACAATTGGCAGCATGAACAGACAACGGAAATGTATTTGATGAACAATCGAAGCTAGTTACATTCTTATTAATGAAAAGGATGCAAAATCAAAGTAGAAATGACAATTCGCACTTGTTACCGTATATCTTTCCTTTGTGGTGCACCTGCGTACCAGACCACAAGAAAGATGTGACGCACGTCACTCGATACAATTAATGCACAGCCAAGCGTCATGCAGATCGAGCTTGCAAATTGAGATTGACCTGAAGTATCCACCTTCGGTTTAGCATACCTCTGAAATTGAGGCATTAGGGCATAGAGCCATAGGCATTAGCGTAATTACAGGTAACACAAGGTCGCGGAGATGGTCTGACCAGAGGTGACCGAACCATACCTGCATCTGGCGTCGGTACGAGAAGCCCCCTCGCATGCATAACTTAGCATTACTATACGGCGTTTGATGGACAGGATCTACTCAAAATACAATCTGAGCCCTCTCGTGTATCCAGATGTTCCTCCGCTGTTGCCTAAAAATGACCCTGAAAAGTCAGTCAGCTGGAAGTTGGATGGAGAAGGCTCGAACAGAGCCAATTCGCGGCAAGCTTGTCAGATAATGTGATATGATCAAGATTTGGTGTTTTGACGTGAACCGTTGGAGACGGACCCAGAGGGCAAGGTAAAACCCGTTTGGAATGGCATTTCCTTTCAAAAGCCTATGAACTTTAAAATACTCTCGAATTTTAATGCATTATGTCTCTTCAATCTTGTAAAATTATGCTATTAGTTATCAGTGATAGGAATTTAAGGAATTATTGCAATTGTGTGTCTAACCACAGAGTACTATAAAGGTCATGCTGCTTTGGAAAGGACCTTTGATTCCTATAATTTTATGTACGTTATCACCGGTTGGTACAGGATCCACCCGCAACCATCCCCACTCTTGGTGGCCTTTATCGTAACGCCTTTCGGTATCGCATGTAAGTGGCCAGTATACGGCACCCATAGGGACGCCGAACAAGCAAAGGAGTGTGCGAGTGGCGCAATGTAACCGAATGTCCGTGTCCATTTCGTCGGCGAGTTGTCTTGAGTATCTATAAGCGGTCATAAGTACCCTTCCAGTATCTATAAGTACCCTTCCAGCATGCATGCAGAGTTGAAGCGACTTCAAGTGAGAAAGACTCGCCAAATTGCCTTACTGAAGGCAGAAAAAGCGCGACCTCTTCCCCTGTGAGTGAGCTTGAGATCCTGAAGCACAAACCAAGCACGTTGCCTGTGCCACCCGAAGGAGATGGTAAGTGCTGGCTGTGGTACCAGGTGAATGGTAAGCTGTCAGTGCATGACGTCACCGCAAACCCCTTTCTCTGAACACAAATTGAGAGCACTTCAGGAGGAATATTGTGACGACAGATGGCAGTTTTAAACTGAAAAGATAATCTAGCTTCGAATTATCATGCGATTTTACGTGCAACGTGAACAATCGCAATATTACGCCACAATAATAATTGTAACGTGAAACGCCGTTGGGAGATTTTCGTGAGCGGAAAAGTAACCGAGAACACCTTACTTTCGACAACCATGACGAGTATTTTATGACGAATATTGATAAAACGATTAAAAAGCAAAAGTAGAATATTATATTTGGTTCTGAACAAACACCACTGAACACGAAACATTAAGAAAAACGTTATTACGGTTTCGAAGGCGTCATAGTCGCGGCTGGCACTCCAGGCCGGGCTGGACCAGGCTGGGCTGGGTTGGGCTGGAATGGACCTCACTGGGCAGGGCCGCTCAGAACTACTGTACCATACGCACTGGAGTAGACTCGTTCGGCCTTCGCCTTTGCTGGCGACTAACCTAGCCCGTTTTGTACTCCAACTCTACGCATAGGCGCGTGCACTTCTTCGCCGGCGCACGTCGGTGTACGCCGGTGCTACTTTGGCCAAGGTTCTTCGTGCACTTGCACATATTCGAAAATGATCATCATGGCACAGGCGTGCGTTGGTCGGTTATTCCGTGCTCGCCGATCAGATGGTCGCCCGTCCGTCTCTGCACTGTTGTTCCGGCCACCGCCGCATGAGGTGCGACACCACCACCACCACCACCACCACCACCGCCACCACAGGCACGCGAGGTACGACATCACCACCACAGGCACGCGAGACGCCAGGTGCGACACCACCATCACAGGTACGTGTGGTTCACCACCACCACGGGAACGTGAGGTGCGACACCACCACCACCACCACCACACCCACGTTATGTCCGACATCACCACCACCACCACCACCACCACCACAGCCACGTTAGGTGCAACATCACCACCACCACCACCACAGGTACGTTAGGTGCAACATCACCACCACCACCACCACATCCACGTTAGGTGCGACATCACCACCACCACCACAGGTACGTTAGGTGCAACATCACCACCACCACCACCACAGGTACGTTAGGTGCGACACTACCACCACCACCACCACAGGTACGTTAGGTGCGACACTACCACCACCACCACAGGTACGTTAGGTGCGACGCCACCACCACCACCACAGGTACGTTAGGTGCGACATCACCACCACCACCACCACATCCACGTTAGGTGCGACATCACCACCACCACCACAGGTACGTTAGGTGCGACACTACCACCACCACCACCACAGGTACGTTAGGTGCGACACTCACCACCACCACCACAGGTACGTTAGGTGCGACACTACCACCACCACCACAGCCACGTTAGGTGCGACATCACCACCACCACCACCACAGGTACGTTAGGTGCGACACTACCACCACCACCACCACAGGTGTGAGGTGCAACACCACTACCGCAGGCATGTGAGGTGCGACACCACCACCACCACCGCCACAGGTGTGAGGTGCAACACCACTACCGCAGGCATGTGAGGTGCGACACCACCACCACCGCCACAGGTAGTGAGGTGCAACACCACTACCGCAGGTATGTGAGGTGCGACACCAACCACCACCACCACAGGTGTGAGGTGCAACACCACTACCGCAGGCATGTGAGGTGCGACACCACCACCACCACCACAGGTGTGAGGTGCAACACCACTACCGCAGGCATGTGAGGTGCGACACCACCACCACCACCGCCACAGGTGTGAGGTGCAACACCACTACCGCAGGCATGTGAGGTGCGACACCACCACCACCGCCACAGGTGTGAGGTGCAACACCACTACCGCAGGCATGTGAGGTGCGACACCACCACCACCGCCACAGGTGTGAGGTGCAACACCACTACCGCAGGCATGTGAGGTGCGACACCACCACCACCACCGCCACAGGTGTGAGGTGCAACACCACTACCGCAGGCATGTGAGGTGCGACACCACCACCACCACCACAGGTGTGAGGTGCAACACCACTACCGCAGGCATGTGAGGTGCGACACCACCACCACCACCACAGGTGTGAGGTGCAACACCACTACCGCAGGCATGTGAGGTGCGACACCACCACCACCACCACAGGTGTGAGGTGCAACACCACTACCGCAGGCATGTGAGGTGCGACACCACCACCACCACCACAGGTGTGAGGTGCAACACCACTACCGCAGGCATGTGAGGTGCGACACCACCACCACCACCACAGGTGTGAGGTGCGACACCACTACCGCAGGCATGTGAGGTGCGACACCACCACCACCGCCACAGGTGTGAGGTGCAACACCACTACCGCAGGCATGTGAGGTGCGACACCACCACCACCGCCACAGGTGTGAGGTGCAACACCACTACCGCAGGCATGTGAGGTGCGACACCACCACCACCGCCACAGGTGTGAGGTGCGGTACAGCCACTGTTGCCAAATTGCTGTCATCAAGCCCACATCTCTGTCGACTCGATTTGATCAAATTAAAACACTGAATGCAAGCCTGTCCACACAGTTGTCGCGGGTTTCACAGGGCGCGTGGCTGTCATAATGAGTACCGTGGTGATGCGGGTGTGTGCTGATGTAGGCAGCCATCATTACGCCCGTACCGAGAGAAACACTCATTCATACAATGCAATACAATACAATACAATGCAATGCAATACAAAATTGATTGATACTTCAACAGGGCCACACTTCTCCGCAGCGCCCAGGCTTGTCGGCCAACTCGCAGAACAAAACATTCCGAGAGCCGACTTAAAAAGGAAAAAGGCGACGCTTCTTTCACATAAAATACAGGCACAGCCAAGACACGATGGATACACTTCGCGCATCCACTTCGCTTCCAAATACCATTCGTCGTGGCCAACATCCGGCTATGGGAAATCATGTGCCCGGCGAGAGACTTAGCTAACAGTGAAAATCACTGATTCTGATTCTACTGATCAACTCCACCGGTAAATTAAGGTGTTTTTACTGAAGAATTTCACTGAATTTGATTGTTTAAAGGACATATCCTGGTTTGGTATAGCCGGAACATACATTAGCATGTGAGAAACACATTGGTGCTGCATGCTAAAATTTGCATTTTAGGGCGTTTAATCACATTTCTGTGGGAAAGTAGACTTTGAAATGTGTTCAAAGAAAAGCTATCCAAACATACTTTAACCCAATTTATCCTCTTTGACTTGATGGAGGTGAAATGTATGTAAAGCATATCTCATTCTAAACTGGGACATTCGTTCTAAACTAGAATAATACCAAAGCATTCTTGTGCTCAATGCAACAGGTTCTCCCTCGCTACTGTTTTTAATTCGTGTGGGATATAAGGGTTAACCAGAGCGGCGTTTCCTTTCTTAGCATATAAATCATAGATTGAAACACATCCATATTTGGGTCGGCGCCACGATTTAAGTAGGACCGATGCAGACTGAGCGCCCTCGACATGTTTCGTTATGGTTCTTGTCGCGAACGAGATACGATATACAGTTCCACATTACCAACGTAAGGCACCTACAAAGTGCTGGATGAAATGGGCTAGTGCATACAGATACAAGAGCGCAGCGAAGTCAAATATATGCGGGACGACACAGGGGCTGGTACAGAAGCTTGGCTCGGTTGGGCAATTTCGAAAGCACTCCTAGGATTTCTTTTTTTTAACTCACCGGATTTCAACAGCTAACATTCGTCGGGTTTGTTTAAGGCAACATTTATACCAGATATTGTCTTAGATTTGGAGAAAATGTTATTTCAGTGCAAAATATATGAAACGTCGGCACTTTGGGATTGGGGCATAGTCCCGTTGGCCCCTCTCCCCACGTATCCGTACATGTAGCGCCATGTCTCCTCGGACTGCATTGTAGTACTGGGAACACTGTCAACCCAAGGGTATTGAGTTCTGAAAATTATTTGGGGTGAGGGGACAAAATACATCAAGGCAATGGACAACCCAACTTGATTTGGGGCGCACTCCATGCGGTCCCATGTTAAAAGTTGAAATTATTCGGATGAAAAACCAGCATTGAGGGCCATTTCCCCTTCAAAAGTGCAAGAACATCCCTGCTATCAACCACGCCACCACTGAAACCAACATCATCCCCTCTACCACTGAACACACTATCAGCCATGCTACCACTGAGATAGGGGACGGCGTGTCAATAGCCTGCTGTGGTGTAAGAGCTGTGGTTAGCTGTTTCTGCTCGGGAATGTCCCTGCAGGGGCCTTTCTTAGATCACAACTGTAGTGTTCTTCAGGGAGAATATTGTGATGCAAGTTGTCAATTCTGAAAATTAAAAGAGCACGTTTGGCTTTCAGCGAGAAAATTGTGACACGAAATACGTATTATGCCGCGAATGGCTGTTGAAAGTTGTCTGCGAGCGAGAATGCCGTCGCGAACCTATTTGTACAACGATTAACAGCGTTTCATGAGGAGGAAATATAATATCGGGATAACAATTGGCATCAGCCAAAGTTAAAAGAGCATATATTACTCTAAGTGAAGAGCTTAGAAGGCCCCAAACACTGCAGCCGAAGCTTTATTACGATTTCAAGTGTGGCGGGACGGCCTGGCTTTGCCAGACTGGACCGTGCCCTTATGCGAACTTGTATGCCACATGCGCAGGAGTAGAAATCACCCAGGCTTCCCTTCGCTCTCAGCAACATACCGACACAAAATGCTTCGCACGTCAACGAGTTTACCCACCTCGATCTAACAAAATGCTCAACATCAGCATCTTGAAGAAGTCGAAATCGGCCCCCAGGGCGTATAGACAGTCTGCTGAGGACCTGTGCGCAGCACAGCAGCAGGGGTGCAGGGGTTCAGAGGTTCAGGGGTCCTCAGCAGGGGTGCAGGGGCGTCCACGTCAGTCGGACACCCACAATCACAGTGTGTCGGTTTACACACGCCGTTATTGTTCACAAATGTCGGGCCAGATTCACAGCGAGGTATTCGTACCGAGCTCCACCGCTCCAACACAGCCGCCGCAGTCAGCACGGTCAAATCGACAGGTCTACAGCCTGAGGCGTTCTCATTCCTGGAGCGAACGAGCAGCGAACACAATGGCACGACGCTTTTCCATTCAGATGAGTATCAGTTGTGACATAGCACATCGTTACTGTGGGTTGTTGCTCGAGCCGTGTGGTGCCCGCCCGAGGCTCCAGCAGCCGCTGTCGGCCGGCGTGGGCGGCCAGCGCCCGTCAGCAGATCGATGACGTCACGACCAGTGGATACGCCAGACGTGGCCGGCCATGGGCGTCGCCACGAAACAGCAGCTGGGCAACGGGCAGCGGCCAGCAGCCGAACGAAAGGTCGGGATGACCTCTGGCCGAAGAAATTGCACGGACCGACTGTCACGGAACGTCTTTCTGTCGCCGCCGCCAAGTGGACGCCGGCTTTCGCTCCTCCCATAGACGCCGAAGCAGGCCGGTTGTCACATCAAATGTAGGTGTGCAAGGTTTCACCGCTGTAAATGCGCACATATCCCATTCATCTTATTCATCTTGCGCTTTCAGGGCACTGACTTTGATGCCCGGGAGTAGTTCACTAACGTTTAGCTCACGTTGCTAGTGGTAGAGAAAGGAGGAGGTAGGTAAGCGAAGCCGGTTCGCGTCCTAACGACAACAGTCCAAGTTTTAGCAGTATCTTTGGGTCACGTGACTGGGATGTCAACAGTATCTGCACTGAAGATGGGGCCCTCTTGGACATCATTTCCCGCGACTTCGCCGAGTCTCTCCTCACTCCCGACGTGTCTCCCACTGTCATTGCTGCCTGCGGCTGAGTCTCCCAGCCGAGTATCCCTCACTCCCGACGTGTCTCCCACTGTCATTGCCGCAGTCACCAACCGAGTATCCCTCACTCCCGACGTGTCTCCCACTGTCATTGCTGCCTGCGGCTGAGTCTCCCAGCCGAGTATCCCTCACTCCCGACGTGTCTCCCACTGTCATTGCTGCCTGCGGCTGAGTCTCCCAGCCGAGTATCCCTCACTCCCGACGTGTCTCCCACTGTCATTGCCGCAGTCACCAACCGAGCATCCCTCACTCCCGACGTGTCTCCCACTGTCATTGCCGCAGTCACCAGCCGAGTATTCCTCACTCCCGACGTGTCTCCCACTGTCATTGCTGCCTGCGGCTGAGTCTCCCAGCCGAGTATCCCTCACTCCCGACGTGTCTCCCACTGTCATTGGTGCCTGCAGCTGAGTCTCCCAGCCGAGTATCCCTCACTCCCGACGTGTCTCCCACTGTCATTGCCGCAGTCACCAACCGAGTATCCCTCACTCCCGACGTGTCTCCCACTGTCATTGCCGCAGTCACCAACCGAGTATCCCTCACTCCCGACGTGTCTCCCACTGTCATTGCCGCAGTCACCAACCGAGCATCCCTCACTCCCGACGTGTCTCCCACTGTCATTGCCGCAGTCACCAGCCGAGTATTCCTCACTCCCGACGTGTCTCCCACTGTCATTGCTGCCTGCGGCTGAGTCTCCCAGCCGAGTATCCCTCACTCCCGACGTGTCTCCCACTGTCATTGCCGCAGTCACCAACCGAGTATCCCTCACTCCCGACGTGTCTCCCACTGTCATTGCCGCAGTCACCAACCGAGTATCCCTCACTCCCGACGTGTCTCCCACTGTCATTGCCGCAGTCACCAACCGAGCATCCCTCACTCCCGACGTGTCTCCCACTGTCATTGCCGCAGTCACCAGCCGAGTATTCCTCACTCCCGACGTGTCTCCCACTGTCATTGCTGCCTGCGGCTGAGTCTCCCAGCCGAGTATCCCTCACTCCCGACGTGTCTCCCACTGTCATTGCCGCAGTCACCAACCGAGCATCCCTCACTCCCGACGTGTCTCCCACTGTCATTGCCGCAGTCACCAGCCGAGTATTCCTCACTCCCGACGTGTCTCCCACTGTCATTGCTGCCTGCGGCTGAGTCTCCCAGCCGAGTATCCCTCACTCCCGACGTGTCTCCCACTGTCATTGCCGCAGTCACCAACCGAGCATCCCTCACTCCCGACGTGTCTCCCACTGTCATTGCCGCAGTCACCAACCGAGTATCCCTCACTCCCGACGTGTCTCCCACTGTCATTGCCGCAGTCACCAACCGAGCATCCCTCACTCCCGACGTGTCTCCCACTGTCATTGCCGCAGTCACCAACCGAGTATCCCTCACTCCCGACGTGTCTCCCACTGTCATTGCCGCAGTCACCAGCCGAGTATTCCTCACTCCCGACGTGTCTCCCACTGTCATTGCTGCCTGCGGCTGAGTCTCCCAGACGAGTACCCCTCACTTCAGCGTGCCTCCCGTTGTCTCCGTATTCGATCTCCGTGGCCACTCTCCATGGTCCACTCCTTGCTCAATTATCTCATCTCCTCTCTCCGGACCCAGTTTTGGTTCCCCTCTCTACTTTCCAGCCTTCGGCATTCCAGTTGGCGTTCTCTTGTTTGCCTCTTCTTCTCATTGGTCTACTTGACAGGTCAGTTATCGGTTCGCTCCGGCCGTCGAATGCGGTTCAGGCCCCCGCTTGTGTTCCGTACTGGGAGCCCCCGCCTGGTAACAGGGGATGGGGGTCATCGGACTGATTCGAGAGGGTCGCTGAGAGTCGTGTGTTGCACACCTTGAGCGATAACCCGTCCATTTTCCCAGATGGCACGAGCCAAGCACGATCAAGTCGTGAAAACCAGCACCTAGCATTCTTTGTCGTCTGGACTTTGTGCTCGCTCAGGATCAGATTCGGCAGATACTGTGGTGTCGCTCCGAAGCTTAGTCGCTCGTGACGGTCACTGTGGCTGAGCGGCCGGTGTTCCCAGGCCGGCTCACTGCTGTCGAACTACGCCGGATACAGCCGGCCCCAGCGTCGCACCAGATCCGCCTCTGCTCTGGCCACCTCTGCTCGGGTGGTGCGACCTTCTGCGGGCCGCCTGGCCAGACCAGCTGGGCGTCAGCGGTATCAGTTGCCGGGCGGACGACGGCCTGGCGACCGGCAGGACCGATGGACATGACCGTATACCGGCTGGAGACTAGGCTGATTCGGCAAAAGAATACAAGCCTGCCTACAGTCTCACAGCCTCGAAATTATCAGAGTTGGCCGAAAGACTTCAATCCAAAGAGGAAACACTAACTTTATCGCAACCACCCAGGAATTGATATGTTTAATATGCATTGCCGTGTGCAATATCATCAATTCAGCAAGCACGGAGGCCGAATTACACCCTAGCCGTTCTTTTTTGTTAAATAGCAATCCCAGCAAAAGATCCCAGACATTTCAGCGAGCCTTCATGCTATTGCAAATTTTAACTGTCAAGAACAGCTTCATACCAAGCTAAAACAAGAATATTGATTTAAAAAATCACACCAACAGACCATGGTGATCTTCATGGGTCGGTGCTCCTGTCACTATGTGACTCCCGCTAAGGACGGCACTAGCGAAGACTTGCTGGTCATCGATCGCAAACAGCCATCGATGCTTCAGTGCGTCACAGATGAAGCCGTGCCTCTGCTGCCTCTGACAAGTGTTGACCTCTGCGTCACAGCATTCACTGTCCCTGTCGACTGCTGGAGCATGCATGGAAAGTCGGGGATCTGGATACATCCGCACTACCAATGTCCTCCACTTCCGCACCGATAAGCCGGACAGTGAGAGAGCGCTCGGTCACCAATTCCGTCTCCAAATCGAACAGTGGCCGATACCGGCTGAGGATGGGGCCGAGGATGAGGCTGATGATGAGGCTGATGGTGAGGCTGAGCGGTCGCACCTCGACCTGCCGTCTCTGACGACACTGCACGGTGTAACCGACGGCCTGGTCCGGATCACCTGCGCTCTTGCACCGTCGTCGCACATCATTGCACGAATGGTGTTCGGGTGGTAATTCACCGAAGTACACGCTGCCAACTAGCGTATCCGGGATCAGGAAACGGACCAATTAGCGAAGCCGCGGGCGACGTCGCACTGCGTGACGTGAACCTGTTGGACGCTGGCTAATCACAGAAGTCTAACAAAGCTTTCAGACCAATCAGTGGTCTGACAAACCTTTCGGACCATTGACGCCTGCGTTAAAGATCGAGCATTCCGCATGTCAGCTGAACGATAGCAAACGCGTTTTTTTTAGGATGCCGCATGTGTTCCCGAGAATGTTGTATTCTTCTTGATCGCACCTTTATGTCTGTCAAACGTCGTGACGTGCTGTCGCTGTGGCCGTCACGAATTCAAGTAATTCAGTCAGTGTTTGAGAGATCGCATTGCACTCTAATGTAAGATGAATCTCGTCATGTGGGCTTTCTGGGTTTGGTTTATTAACTTGTAAGATTAACTGCGTGACTTCTGTGCAACTTGGCTTGTATGCACATTTAACTTTCCAGATGCATTGATGATTCACAGATTCTCATGAAATAATCCTTTTTAAAGGAATTTGCATCTCATTTGTAATAACCTCGCACCGTTCGTAAAATTATATGTTTACATAACACATCACTTTCAACCAAACAACAAACATCCTCGTATAAACAGCCTTGCCCTTGGGCATATTCACATCCGGTATTATGCAAAGGAACGGCTCTCGGGAGTGGATCCAACGAATAGGCTAATATGTTTGAAAGCTGCGCGTGCCGGAGCCGTCTATAACCGAAAGCTCGGCTCACACGTGCTCCGTCAATTTTATTCAGAACTGTTACGGACTGGGGTTTTTGGATGTGCGTCGTTGTAATAAATGGAATATATTTCAAATGCAACACTGCCTCTCTGTGGGACTGCAATACGAAGCACCATGATTGTTTAAAACTTCGGTACAATGGCCAATCAGCCCTTGAAGCATGACACTCGCATATTCTCGATCGCCAAAAACTGAACCTGTATTCTTCCTTCCGTACACAACACGCGGAACATACCACACAACATACTGGCGAGCATGGTGTAAGCGTCGGTCTGTCAACTGCGCACTACTGTATTTCCATAGCAGACACATACAGCTCAGCCCGGGTCCACTGAATGCAAAAGGCTGTAAAATTTGGCGCGAGAATGGTGAGTGGCGGGCCGAAGCTACGAGATCCGATGTTGTGCAACAGCTTGGGTGGACTACAGTCAAACAGCTGATTAACGTAAAGTGAGCGCGCTCCAAACCGCATTTGCGTTACACCATCACATCACATCACCGGCGCAATAGGACCTCAAGTCATTCCGATGCATGAGCATGACTACACATTTGAGGCTGCCTCGCATTACAACCGAAGCGGACAGATGACGTCTGAAGTCTGAACACTACATGGATGCTCAACTGCGCAGTAAGATGCCAGGGAGACTGCGCCTGCCTGCGCCAGTGTTCTGCCGCCGCCATTGTGCAGTTCCGCCGCCTTGCCACTGTAGCCCACTGTAGCCTGGGACGGTGGCGCGGGCTGAGAGGTGTGGTGGTGTGGTGTCGCGGACCCAGCGGGAGTTCAGTGGAGTGCGAGTAGCGGGCCGGCCTGTCTCTTCTCAGGCTACTGTGACATTCAGCTGTTGAACCCGCCTCCGTCTTCGACAAAATGTGTTGCCCACACTGTTTTGATAACGACATAACACCCGTGTGAAAATCCACTACATTGTAGACTTTAGCTAATTATATCTGTGCAACTGTTTGCAACTTCTGCAATGAGTCGTCAATGCGCATGATCACCCATTTTTTTCCATGCTATAGCTATTAGTAAGATGAGGTGAGGCACGTGGACTTAGTGCCCGATCGATTCCCGGGGCTGCGGCAGGTGGGACTCAGCCTCCTGCTGAACCCCGGGCCTGCGGTAGGTGGGACAGGTGGACAAAGTCTCTGATCGATCCCGGGACTGTGACAGGTGAGACAGGTGGGACTCAGCCTCCTGCTGAACCCCGGGCCTGCGGCAGGTGGGACAGGTGGACAAAGTCTCTGACCGATCCCGGGACTGTGACAGGTGAGACAGGTGGACTCAGCCTCCTGCTGAACCCCGGACCTGCGGCAGGTGGGACAGGTGGACAAAGTCTCTGACCGATCCCGGGACTGTGACAGGTGTGGCAGGTGAGGAAGGAGGGTTCATTTCTGATCGGTCCCGGGGGATATGGCAAGTGAGACGAGCCGACACTTCGTATATCGCGGCTCAGTGGGACGGCCGGCAGACGGGTGGGCCATCTGCGGCTAGATAGCCTCGTCATGACCAGTAAGGCATTATCACCACGTGGGTGCTAATATGACCACAGACAAGGACACAGAAGGATGGGGCGGTGGGGGAGCGAGCTAACTAATAGTCACTTCAGCTTAGTAGTGGTTCAGCAGCTTTCATGCTTCATGTATGCCACGCGGCTAACGAAAGCAAGCTTCCGAGAAGTGAGAGCCCCTGACGGGTGTAGCGGGGGCCAAGGGCGCCACACTCCCCGAAACTGCCGGAAGGGTGACTATTTAATTATAACTATTATTTACTTTAATATATATATATACAATTAAGCTCGTTATTTTATTTCATTATACAACTAGTATAACTATATTTGGCCCATCTAAACGGAAATGTAAAATGACGGTAAGATACCAGCTTGATGGCACGTACTTACCAGAGCATATTTCACACCAGACTCCCAATAAAAGCCGAAGAGCCTCGGAAAATTTGCGCTGGGGCACCAAGAATCGTGTCGAGTCCCGGCAAAATGAACCGGACTCCGACAAATTATAGAGAGGTCGCGAACAAATCGCGTCGAGGCCAGAAAACTCACTGGGCCTGAAAGACTGAAGCTAGGGCCGGAAAAAATTGCACCCAAGACGCGACAAATCGCACCAGGGCCTCCGAAAATCGCAATAAGGCCCAAAATTCCACTCGGGGCCAAATATCATATCAGGAGCTCCAGATAAACATACGGATGCATTCAGTCACCGCGAGCACAAAAACGTGCCGAGACCCGCATAACATACCGAGTCCAGGAACAACGCGGCGTGCCCCTAAATGAACATTGGGAGCCATAAGAAATACCGGAGCCACTCTAAACGCGCGGGGACCCCGAAAATACACGGTGGCCGCAGGGAAGGGATGAGAGCCTAAAAACCGACGGTCCGCTAAAGCTGTCGTTGCCATGAAAACACGGTGGGGCCGTAAATAAACACACGTAAATAAGCACATCAATATATCAATAAATACAAAAACATTGTGCAATAGAAAATGCGCCAGTCCTTCAAAAGCACCGTTGGTCCACATAAAATAAAGGGGTTAATAAACGTCTGGCCTAAAAAACTGCCGGGGTCTAGAAAAGTGCACTGGGGCCCGAGATCACAGCAGTAACAAAAAGCACGCAACGGTCCTAAAATAACACCAAACCAGCGCTCGTCTCAGTTCGGCACCAAATCAGGAAGCATGTTGAAGCAAAAGGTGAGGTACCGCAAAGTTTAGAGAAATATTCGGATTCCTTTTCGACCAGAATATGTGGAAAGAATAGAAATAATATCGACTAGAAGTAATCGAATTTCCCGACTGAAACACGAATGAAGCATTTCATGGCATCAAATAAAGCACAGGGCCATCATATGACAGCAAACATGAAAACGTAGGGGGCAGTAGAAACCGCAGAAAGCATAGAAAAACACAACCTATGGCTTTATTGGAGCGCGAAGAATGCGCAAGGCGGGTGCACACTGGGTACTAAGACTAAAGAGTACAACGGAATCTAGTAGGTTTTCCAGCTCCAGCCCAAGTAACGTAACCAGAAATGTGTTAGATTTCTAGTATAATCTACCAGGATTTTGGTATATATAGTGACGTCACGAAAACATTCCAAATACGTGTTAAAACCTGGCTAAAATTCAGCTGTGGCGCAGTGAAGATGTTCTTGAGTGAGTGTTGCTGTGGTTTGGTATACGGTGCTTCTTATTGTTGGCGTGGGAATATGGGGTTGAGGAGTATTGTTTGGATTCCCAGGGTATTAAACATGCTCATGAGTTTGATGCAAAATTTATTCAGTTCATGAGATATAACAACTTTGAACCTGTTATCGTTCATAACGCTTAAAGTTTCACGAACTGAAATTTGAACCATAGCTGGATTTCCCAAATTTGAATCTAGGCTTACCGGTAAATGTATGCTTTAATTCGTTTTATGAATCCTTGGAAATTACCATTCGAATGCAATGCTTATGAAGGTCACTAAGAAAATGGAATCACCCATTTTCTGCGCACATGCATACTTTTCAGGTTTTATAACAAATGAAACGAACTTCTGTTTAGGTAGCAGAACATTAAATGAAATGAAAACAAAAATGCAGCATAACTTAATCTGACCTATCCTAACAAGTATAGGTTAGTATAGAAGTAATAAGGAGGTAAATAATTTTGCAGATTAAGTGAAAAGTATCTAAGATGCAGGTTATCAGAATTAATTTTATACTTATATCTGCGCATCAGCATATGCATGTCGGAATTGCTCCAGAGCCTTAGAGCTTTAAGGGCAGCATTAAAGTGCATTTTTATGGAAATATCGTTTCCAACTATGATGCTTTTGTCAACTCAATTTGCTTATGAATTAACATGTATAATAAATGCCATTTTCTTCCTGGAATGTATATGCACTGGAGCATTCTTTCTCCATAGTCACATACTAGACCATAAATCTCAGTAACTTGCGGTGCACTGTGTGCATCAGCTGGTTCACAAAGACACATGATCCCCAAAGGAAGAGGCACACTGAATGCATTTGGGAGAACAATTGGACCAACTGCAATGCAAAGAATGCCATTAAGAAGAGTATTTGTCGCCATGCATGCCTAAAAAGATGAATAAAGCACTAAGCCATAGCTTTTTCTGACAAGGTGCTTTTTTTCTCGACAGCAAATAATTTCAACATTTAGTACAAATACCTGGATGTGCTGCTGGAGCATTAATCATGTGTGGTTTTCCCTTACTCCAAAGTTGTGTAGAAAAATTTGGTACAAATATCTGGTAGTAATGTTGGAGCATTAATCATATGTGTGGTTTAGGAAACATGTCTGTGTACATTCACACTAATATTCTAAGCTTAAGTACACTGAGTATTCAATTTCAGGTCAATTCCAATTAAGGTTTCATCACTTCAGGGAGGGAGTTGGTCACCCTGTGGCCTCACTCTGGGATACAAACATGGTCAGTGCTATCGACAGGCCTTGAAGGCTGATGCATTGGAAAGTTCAAGCTTTTTATCCAGATGTCTCCAAATGTTTGCTTCAAAAACCATGGAATCAACAACTTGAATCTGCAGTATTTATTTATTTATTTATTTCACAATACATGCCCTCCACGTGCAGTGGCTGTTACGGACAGTCTGGGTTCTCACAGGTATTTACAAAGAAAGGATAGATTAGTGGTCAGTAGCGGGAGCAGATGCGCAACAAACATTCGTACACCAACATAATACAATCACTCTCTGCACTACACACGCCGTGCTCGCAACACAGCTATAAACGAGCTTGTAGAAGTGATAGGAAAGCGACCTGCCACCCCTGGCGCCGCGCCTGCCCCGGCGTGTGTTCTTGGTAGGCGTTGTCATGGCGTCGGCGACGCTCCCCTCGTCTGGTTTCCCGCTCGGGGGGAGGGGAGGCTAGTGACTGGCGGGGGCGGCCAAGGTCGATGACGTCACAGTGATGCGGGCGCTCGACGTCGCAGCCCTGCTCGGCTGCGTGCGCGTTGCTGACGGGGGGACGTGATGGTGTTTGGGCCAGGGAGACGGTAAGCAGCAGTCCGATGATATCCGTATGCACGGTAGAGCTGAAGATGGACAACTGGTAGAGCTGAAGCTAGACAATAGGAGGTAGACGATCACTGTTGTTGAAAGCACAGGAATTCCGAGCGGCACCAAGTCGTCAGTCAGAAAATTTCCTTCTTAGCCGCAGTGCAGGAAAGAAGACGGGCAGTAGCTGATGCTTGATGGAAGGGAAGTCACTATGGAGAAAGGCGCTGTCGCTTCTGTACTCACCCAGTTTTTCAGGCGTCCAGTCACTGCTGTGTAAAATAGTAGAGGAATAACCAGCAGAAAAGTCCACCGAGTCCTTCGCACACGTATAGCGTATAAGTACGCCGGTTTGGTTCAATATTTCACCTTTTCTTCTTTTTTTTGCTCGTACACTTCACTCTTTCTGTTCACTCCTCGCTCACACCTTGCAGTTTCACACAGCTTGCATACAAAGGCAACAAAGAGGGCATCGTTCCAAAGTTAGTGGATTTCAACCCTCTCCCTCCTGCTAAAAAAAACTTCAGAAATTACTGCCAAGTTTTCAAATATAAAATGACCGGCATATATATATATGTGTGTGTGTGTGTGTATGTGTCTGTATCTATTATTATTATGATGATTATACCATAGATTATTTGGGTGCGAAATTCATGAAGTTCATGAGAAGCCCAACATCGGTAGGTCATATGCTCCATGGCACCGCATGTTAATTAAAAGTCTAAATTATTAGGGGATGGAGCCAACAGTGAGGGTGCACTTACCCCTCCAAAATATGTCAAAGAACACCCCTGGTTTAGACGATTATGAATGAAAAATGGAAAACAATCCTGAAAACCAGCTACAGCTTCTGTATGTGCACATGGGTGATAAGGGCATGATATTCCAATCAGTATCGGCACCTCCACCGGTAGCCTAAATATAATGTTAACGCAATTTCCTGGTCGGAGGGCTTCCACCTTCCCATGGGAGGCACATGCCCCTTGTGCCCCCACCCTTGCTTTACGCCCCTGTACCGAGTGGGGAGTAATTATATTGCAACAGTGATCTCTTACTTGCTCCTACCCCTCCTTCCCGGCCGTGATCTTCGGCTGGCCTGTCTCATCATACTGCTACTACCCTTGGCACCGCGCGATTCTTGCGGCGCTCGACATGAATGTAAGCAGCGTGGATTCAAGCAAACAGTTCTCGTATTAGGTGAAAATAAGGCCCATATTCGTGGACAAAATTCTTTAAAGCTTTCATATTAACCTGATTTTGTCCAATTGTGATGGCATTTAAGATAGAAAATGTTGTGTGGAAAACACGTAAGTTTGGCTGGAGAGCCTACGGGACTGAGCAATTGTCCAGCCCATATGACGTCACCGGTTGCCAAACAATGTTGGAGGTCCCCGGGTGTACACGTGCAGGAAAATTGACGTGATGACGACCGGGCTTGACTGAATTGACCGGAAACTTGACTGAAATGCGCAACGCATCGCAATATTGACTGAAGTTGACTGAAATTGGAAAGCATTACAATTTGAGGTGATTTGAGGATGTGTAATTATAGAATCCTAGAAAAGCCAACTTATCAAGACATACCAGAAAAACCCTTCGAACAGGGAGAGGGACTTCAAATCCGGTGACTGAGAAACGATGATGGCAGATCGGGCAATCTCCCCATACAATTATGTTGTTATTATTTTCTTTCTGTGACTGCTCTGATTGTAAAAGTGGTCACAATCAGATGAAATTAAAACATGGGTAGGTTGGGCACCTCCAAATCCTTGTGCACTTCCCCCAACGCAAATGTTAGGCACACAACTGGGGCAGCCTCGAAAATTGGTCCTCCTAAACGGATGGGCTAGATCCGCCAGTGCCACCCCCACAACCAATCTGCCCTTTCCATCATCTCCATGCCCCTGGCTTCCAAACCGAATTATTAACATTTCCTACTTGTGTGCTGCCAGTTGGTACGAGGCTGGCTACCTTCAAAGACAAATTCTTTTATCGAAGTTGGGTATCCTGGATCGAACAGTTCCTCGAAAACGTAACTCATTGTATTATCATTGTTCGAAATCAAATTTATTTGCCATCGCTAAGCCGTCGTCCACTGAAACAGCTGCTTACATGGCGCTACTTGACATTTTGTAGGACGTTTATTGTTAACTGTAGTGGAGGCGGCTCTGAATTAATACGGCAAGCTAACAATGCCCCTGGTGCAGTCAGGTCATATGCCACTATATTAATTCACACTTAGCCTACAAGCTGGTTCTTATTTAGTTTGTCTCTCTCGAACAGATTCCGTGCTGTATAAATCTTCAGCGGCTATTCCGTGCATGACCTGGCTAAATTTGTAGCGGCCATTCGGTGCATAACCTGACTGACTTCGCAGCGGAAACTCGTTGTATGACCTGGGTAGATTTGCAGCGACGATTTGCTACATGATCTGGCAAATTGCAGCATCCATTATTTACCAGAATGGCATTTGATGCAAGCTGAAAATCGCTGCTTGACATAAAAGCAGGCAAATATTTGTCATCAGGTGATGTTTTTCATTCTCCATCATTCATTCGTGTACATTTGTAATTAACACATAGTGTTAATAACACGTTGCGCCCTACCGAGTCCCAAAACACTGTCGTTGCGTTCCATCAGGTGTTAGTATCGATTCATTGTGAAGCATGCTTATCTAATCCAAAAAATACTGCACCTACACTTCTGACAAGCATGTTCGTGGCAAATGACCTGCGAGGTTCATTTCTGGGGAAAGGCAACATGTCTTCTTGGAATTAATACCACACTGTAGGTCACAGGTGTTAATTGACACCCTGAGCAGGGTTGAGTTGTGTTCTTGCATGCTAATTTTCAGGTTCCTGACTGAAATACGGTCGGACACGTAGTAGATGGGTAGAAGGTTCACCCTCGATTCGCCTTGTAAACATTCTGTAGCTTTCCGCCACTGTTTGTAGGCTTCACCGTATCCCTAGCATCGTTCATTATTGTGTCGCTTGCCTTGGTCCGTCTCCTTGATCTGCCTTTGTGTCTTCTTGGTTATCCTCGAATTATGTTTTGTGCCGCCAGAAAGTACATTCATTCTAAATTGTGTTTATTTTATTTCTCTTGACGTTCCGAATGTCACTTTAAACTGAAAAGTTCATTGATCTCCATTGAAATGTCACTATTTTACATTGCGATTGTGCAGTGTATTTCGAGAATTCGCTTAAGCATTTGCATCATGTCCGTTTCTAGCATTTGACATCGCTCATCCATGATATGCTTCCTCACAACATAAATGAAATAAAGTAACGCGAAAAACACCGTGGTTCACCGCCCAATCTGTGATACATAGAGACACACACATGCACGCACGCACGCACGCACGCACGCACGCACGCACGCACGCACACACGCACGCACGCACGCACGCACGCACGCACGCGCACGCGCACGCGCACACGCACACGCACACGCACATACACATACACATACACATACACATACACATACACACACACACACACACACACACACATACATACATACATACATACATACATACACA
>JAOTOL010001143.1:0-257500 GCA_034440575.1 Imbricaverruca yamaguchii | reverse complement strand
AAACAGCATGCCAAATTGATGTGGAAAAAGGTATGCCAAATTTGGGTGCGGTGCCCCGCGCCGTTCGTCCACTATCCGCGAAAAACCTGAGAGGACGGCTGAAGACCCCCCCCCCCCCCAGACGGGACGGGTTAACGAGGTGCTCACTCACATGATCGAGGTACCTACTCATCTTAACGAGGTGCTCACTCACCTGATCAAGGTAGGTGGTCACTCACCTCAGCGAGGTGTCCACTAACCTCAGCGAGGTGTCCACTCACATGAGCGAGGTGTCCACTCACCTGAGCGAGGTGCCACCCTTGTGAACAGTGATGGGATGGTGTGCCTTGGCGCCGGCCTTAACCTGGACCCGGAGAGGCAGCTGCTTCTCCAGCGACCGCAGCTGCTCTCTGGTGGTGAGCAGATGGCGCGGAATGCTCACTGCGAACCGGATCTGCAACAGCACATATACGGACTGAGCGGATCTGCAGCAGCACATATACGGACTGAGCGGATCTGCAACAGCACATACACGGACTGAGCGGATCTGCAACAGCACATACACGGACTGAGCGGATCTGCAGCAGCACATATAAGGACTGAGCGGATCTGCAGCAGCACATATACGGACTGAGCGGATCTGCAGCAGCACATATACGGACTGAGCGGATCTGCAGCAGCACATATACGGACTCACGAACTGAGCGATTCTCCAGCAGCACATGTCCCGACTAAGTGGATCCGCAGAAGCGCATATCCGGACTAAACGGATCTGCAACAGTCCATGTCGAGATTAAGCAGATCCTGAAAAGCGCATACCTAGACTAGGGGGATTTGCGATAGCGCACATCCACACTAAACGGACCTGCAGCGGCATACACCCACATTAAACGGGCCTGCAGGGGCATGTACCTACACTAAACTGACCTGCAGCGGCATATACCCACACTAAACTTGCCTGCGGCGGCATATACCCACACTAAACGGACCTGCAGCGGCATATACCCACACTAAACGGACCTGCAGCGGCATATACCCACACTAAACGGACCTGCGGCGGCATATACCCACGCTAAACTGACTTGCGGCGGTATATACCCACACTAAACTGACCTGCGGCGGCATATACCCACACTAAACGGACCTGCGGCGGCATATACCCACACTAAACTGACCTGCGGCGGCATATACCCACACTAAACTGACCTGCGGCGGCATATACCCACACTAAACTGACCTGCGGCGGCATATACCCACACTAAACTGACTTGCGGCGGCATATACCCACACTAAACTGACCTGCGGCGGCATATACCCACACTAAACTGACCTGCGGCGGCATATACCCACACTAAACGGACCTGCGGCGGCGCGTGCCCAGAATGAACGTCGGCCTAACATAGCAATGGGATACGGCTATAAAATCACTTAAACTCGCTCTCGCCTTATGAGGCATCGTCAAACGGCGGATGGACTTCCGACACGCAGCTTCTGCGAGATTTGGATACAGCAGCATGGGGTCGGCATGGGTCTGGCTCAACCGGCTCAATCGTGGGGTCGAACTCTGCTGAGAAGACTGCGCAGTTGTTGGACGGCAGAGATGCGAAGATTGAGCATGCCAGAGCGCCAGCCGTCTTGTGGGGGCACCTGGGGTCACCATACCTACTTTGGAGGGACACTTTGGGTCGCCATTGGCGTCCGCGAGGCTTCCTCCCCAGAAGACGGGCAGCTGTTCGGGGTGGACGAGTCGTGCCAGCTCCTGCTGCCAGCCGCTGCCGCCGAACAACTTCACCTTGGCGCGGGTGTTCTCGTGCAGCAGCGGCGAGATTAGCGCCCAGACGATGGAGAATATGGTTGGCGCTGTGGAGGGACGCGCGTGGCCATCAAGCTGAACTTGAATACAGTGAGAGCTGGTTTGCGACCTCCTATCCTTCTGTTTTTCACTTCGCTGAATCACATCATTTCGAAATGCTTCTCAGCAACAACTACCGTCCACGGCATGCCCAATTGCCATGGTACCGCCAGTTGTAATCACTATATATCACAGATCTTGCATGGGAAGGGAGGGGTGGGGGGTGCTGCATGGGTGCGCTTGTCGGTGAGCTTAGTGGGAGAACTTAGAAACACATGATCTCCAATGTGCCCAAAATCTGGAAAATTCAGCGAAGTCGGTACTGAATAATGCAAAAGGCAAAATGCATTGGGAAAAAACGATGATATGTTTTCCTACCCCAGCTTTGCTTTCTAGGTTCGTCGTTGCAAGGGTGAAACAGACGCTCGCTGGCAACTCATGCACGCTTTGGCTAACGCCGCATATTTCTATCGATGGGCCGAATACAAACTAGACTATGTGCATGAGAAAAGCCAGGCCTCAAGCTTACATCCGGCTCAACATCCTTGAGGCGCGGAAGGTTGCAAAGGGTAGAACGGTTCCCAATGTACATGGTTTTCGCCCTGGCATGACAACATCACTGACAGAGGGAACATAATGCAGTTGATCCCACTCAACAGCAGTAGTAGTATGCAGTGATGCCTTCGGCTTGTCGAGCAGTTGGTGCCAGTATGCCCCCCCCCCCCCTATTGCAGTGGTCCTGTACCGACAAAGTAGCCAGTTATGTCTCAGTTGTGCTAATTGCTGAGCCTCTTGAAGAAGCGCCGCTGCGTACGCAATGTCAGGGGGAGTTAATAAAAAGCTAACGAAGCCTATGAGATCAACATTACCGATTTTCGGCTGGGCTGACCCCGGTGCACTAGTTGTGCCAATTGTTGGTGTCCTCCGATGGCTGGGATTTATGTCGGTCGCTTTCCTAGGTCGTATATTCCGGTCATACCGTCGGTGTGACGGACTCCTTTTTATATTTTGTCGTATTCCAGCATACAAGCCGATGCCAATGATATCACATACTCCCAACTGTCAGCTGCAATTATTGCGGGGAATTATTGTGATATCTACTACATGCTGCGGGCAAAAAGTGCACACACACACGCACACATACACACACACGCACGCAAGCACGCACGCACGCACACCCACACACACACACTCACATGTATATATATATATATATATATATGTGTGTGTGTGTGTGTGTATATGTATGTGTGTATGTGGGGTGTATGTGTCTGCCTAATTGTGTGTGTTTACGTGTGTGTATGTGCATGGTTCAGCTTAGAGTGAATTTCCTCCGGCCGGCTCTTCTTAGTCGATAGCTCCTTGGTGTGACGGAAAATAAGCGCAACTGAAAATGCACCCAAAATGTAAAAACAAATTCAGCAAAGCATGGTTTCTGTTCCCAAGGAGATCATGATCAGCACGCGTTAGCGGCTCATGTGAAGCGTCGACACGACACCAGTTACTAGGTCGAGTACCGTTGATGACGAGACACCACTGCAGCGTGTCCGGGTAGTTGGCCTCCATTGTCTGGACCCACTGAAGGAGGACGTCCACTCCTGCGGGTACAGGCACGAGTCGTCAGACGCGGAGGTGTGCCAGCTCCTGCCGACTCGCCGTGGACACAGGCGAGGCTGACGGACAAGTTGTACGGCAGCGACACAGGCGAGGCTGACGGACCAGTTGTAGCGCAGCGACACAGGCGAGGCTGACGGACAAGTTGTACGGCAGCGACACAGGCGAGGCTGACGGACAAGTTGTACGGCAGCGACACAGGCGAGGCTGACGGACCAGTTGTAGCGCAGCAACACAGGCGAGGCTGACGGACAAGCTGTACGGCAGCGACACAGGCGAGGCTGACGGACAAGTTGTAGCGCAGCGACACAGGCGAGGCTGACGGACAAGTTGTACGGCAGCGACACAGGCGAGGGTGACGGACAAGTTGTACGGCAGCGACACAGGCGAGGCTGACGGACCAGTTGTAGCACAGCAGCACAGGCGAGGCTGACGGACAAGCTGTACGGCAGCGACACAGGCGAGGCTGACGGACCAGTTGTAGCGCAGCGACACAGGCGAGGCTGACGGACAAGTTGTACGGCAGCGACACAGGCGAGGGTGACGGACAAGTTGTACGGCAGCGACACAGGCGAGGCTGACGGACCAGTTGTAGCGCAGCGACACAGGCGAGGCTGACGGACAAGTTGTACGGCAGCGACACAGGCGAGGCTGACGGACCAGTTGTAGCGCAGCGACACAGGCGAGGCTGACGGACAAGTTGTACGGCAGCGACACAGGCGAGGGTGACGGACCAAGTTGTACGGCAGCGACACAGGCGAGGCTGACGGACAAGTTGTACGGCAGCGATACAGGCGAGGCTGACGGACCAGTTGTAGCGCAGCGACACAGGCGAGGCTGACGGACAAGTTGTACGGCAGCGACACAGGCGAGGCTGACGGACGAGTTGTACGGCAGCGATACAGGCGAGGCTGACGGACAAGTTGTACGGCAGCGATACAGGCGAGGGTGACGGACAAGTTGTACGGCAGTGACAGGCGAGGCTGACGGACAAGTTGCACGGCAGCGACACAGGCGAGGCTTACGGACAAGTTGTATGGCAGCGACACAGGCGAGGCTGACGGACAAGCTGTACGGCAGCGACACAGGCGAGGGTGACGGACCAGTTGTAGCGCAGCGACACAGGCGAGGCTGACGGACGAGTTGTACGGCAGCGATACAGGCGAGGGTGTCGGACAAGTTGTACGGCAGTGACAGGCGAGGCTGACGTAAGCATTACGTAAGCATTTCACGTCTTGTGCAGGTTTCTTTCTAAATGGTACGAGTGTCGCCTGAAGGCTTCCCTTCACGTCAAGTGAAGAAGTGCATTGTCACGTTCTGTCGTGCGCACTACATAATGCGCAAGTTACGAAGTATACACATAAATGTAAAGCCAGTAATGTCTCGCAGGTGTGGCGCGTATTGCATTTTTCACGGAGAGAACTGGTATTAATCTACTATCTAAATAAAAATATGTTCAACTGAACCTTGCTACATGATTACATTTGGACAGTGCCTATAAAATGTTTACATCTGGTTTCTGTTCGAGGTCAGGTCAGTGACCTGAGGCCACGATACATTTTGCTAATTTTCCCATTTTGGTAATATGCATGGTCTTGCAATCTTGCTCGCAGAATGTATGCATATGAAGAAGATTAAAGTTCCTTACTTTAATTGATTGACATTCGTCGTGTGACCTGAGGCCGGGCCAAAATAAAGTGCGCTAAGTGGGAAAAACATATTGAGACACTCGTGTTTTACGGCATATTCCGAATTCTCATGTATTAAATAGCATCGAACTTGCAATGCATGCTCTAAATTGTCCGATTGTTGCACCAAAGCTATGAATTATAGTCATTATAGTCATGGATAACGTCATCCTGGGTCATTGTGCCATGACGATTTTATTTTATTTTCTAGGCCCATGAACGTGAAAATATATTGAAATGAAGCTCACTACATAATTGCATTTTGCAGTTCCTACAACACGCACTACCCTGGATCTGTTTTTTAGAGCAGGCCAATAGTCTAAGGTGACTACCAATTCGGTTGATTGATTGATTATTTGGGCTTAGGGGCGCATCAACTCCTACTGGTTATATAGCGCCCAGACTGCCAATTCGGGCCCATGATGGACCAAGGTAACTATTTTGTGTGTATGAACTATTTGAACTACATTATTGCTACTATATTAACTATATTTATGTTAGCTATATTTATATTAACCATATTTATTCTCCCTCTCTCTCTCTCTCTCTCTCTCTCTCTCTCTCTCTCTCTCTCTCTCTCTCTCTCTCTCTCTCTCTCTCTCTCTCTCTCTCTCTCTCTCTCTCTCTCTCTCTCTCTCTCTCTCTCTCTCTCTCTCTCTCTCTCTCTCTCTCTCTCTCTCTCTCTCCTCTCTCTCTCTCTCTCTCTCTCTCTCTCTCTCTCTCTCTCTCTCTCTCTCTCTCTCTATCTCTCTCTCTCTCTCTCTCTCTCTCTATCTATCTATATCTCTCTATATATATATATATATATATATATATATATATATATATATATATATATATATATATATATATATATATATATATATAATATATATATATATTATATATATTATTCTCTCTCTCTCTCTCTCTCTCTCTCTCTCTCTCTCTCTCTCTCTCTCTCTCTCTCTCTCTCTCTGTCGTAGACATCGGCTGATGGCATCACTAATGTGCCATACTGTCTCAGCCGACGTCTGTCACAGAGCTGTCATAGATGTCGGCTGGTGGCATTACTACCTGGCCGGTTTGTAACCTGGTGGAGTTGAAGTCCCTCCAGATCGACCACGGCGCAGCTGCGGCCCACAAACTGCCCCAGGCGCCGACTCTGGACGGCGCAATCCGACTTGAACGTCTCCAGAATCTGAATGCTGCGGCCGTTGCGGTTAGGTGGCGGTCGGTGCGGGAGCACGACATTGCGGCCTTCTCTGTCACACACCGTGACGTGACACACCGTGACTCAAGCACAGCGGCGCGAAATACATATATTTGACAGTGCTGAGTCTCGCAGTCCAAGCTTATGCACGATGCTGATCACATTTCCTTCCAAAGTAAGGCCAACTGTCGCCTGTAATTATCTCACTATCTGCAGAACTGGTCACATCGAAAGCTCTAGCTGCGCCCAGTTTCAGATAGATTACGAAATCGCCTTTGTCGTTCTCATGTACTTCACGCAGAACTAGTAAAATATGCATTCGGATTCAGGCGTTAGCCTTGCAAGGCTCAGGTAAATCAAGTGCTGCAGGTGTTCTGCTTTTCTCACCCGAACTTGACCAGGTCCACTCGCGTGGTGCACTGCATCAGGCCTCTCATGTCGCAGCCACCCAGGTTGAAAATATACACTGCGCAGAGAAAGCCAGAGATGCACTCAGACAGACAGGTGTTAGGCACACAGAAGGCGACGAGGAGACAGGAACACGGAGAGAACAAAACTGCGAGGGGACAGAGGCTCCGACAAAGCAGAAGCGCAGGGGGACAAAGACAGAGAAAATAACCTGGCTATGGATGGGGAGGGTAACACAGTACAGAGAAAACGGAGACTCATACGAAAGACGGCGTGAAATTAGATGGCTGCAAAATATATATTAGACAAAAGGACGCCAATCGAATAGGAAATGGCAGTCACGAATTAGGGTCCAAAGATTTCAGGATGTCAGGAGAGGATAGAAATGCTTCCTCTTCACCTTTACCCACTTGCACATGCATTCCACTTTATTACCATTTAATATTACTTGAGTGATGCGAAAAAGAGATAACGAGAGGGAGACAAATGGGATAGAGAGAGAGAGATAGAGAGAGCGAGGAGAGGGAGAGATAGAGATAGAGTGAGAAAAGAGAGAGAGAGAGGAAGAAAGAAGACATGCCGGCATGTGGGATGTGGAGGATCCGGCGAGGGGACACTTGGAGAAGCGCTTCTCTCGATCGCTGAAGGTGTACTTGCAAAATGAAGATGTAATGAGCGCACCATTAACGAAAGGACCCCAAGGTGAACCGAAAGTACCACATGGTGGACAGACTGTGCTTGTGAGAACCAATCTACTGCCGAGAGTGTGTGTTATGGCTTGTGAACGGACTCAATCTCCCTGTCACGGAGGCAGCTTTTCCCTGACAGAAAACAAGCGCTCCATTGCTTCTACTGCTGCTGCTGTCGCAGCAGCAGTTTTGTGGCAAGCTACGAACGCTCCGTCGCCAAAATTCTCACCAGATCTCAGGTTCTCCGTCGTTCAAAACTTAGCTTACCACCCCATGGCCAGCAATTTATCAAGAAGGCATAAGAAAGTCACACGAATATCGCTCTGAGAACCAAAGACACCATTGGGAAAAGTCCCCTCCCCCTAGACCCAAGGTCCTGCGTTGGACAGTGGAGCGGGGTGGATGTCGTGGGCTGGGCAGTGGAGCGGGGTGGATGTCGCGGGCTGGGCAGTGGAGCGGGGTGGATGTCGTGGGCTGGGCAGTGGAGCGGGGTGGATGTCGCGGGCTGGGCAGTGGAGCGGGGTGGATGTCGTGGGCTGGGCAGTGGAGCGGGGTGGATGTCGTGGGCTGGGCAGTGGAGCGGGGTGGATGTCGTGGGCTGGAAAGTGGAGCGGGGTGGACGTCGTGGGCTGGGCAGTGGAGCGGGGTGGATGTCGTGCGCTGGGCAGTGGAGCGGGGTGGATGTCGTGGGCTGGGCAGTGGAGCGGGGTGGATATCGTGGGCTGGGCAGTGGAGCGGGGTGGATGTCGTGGGCTGGGCAGTGGAGCGGGGTGGATGTCGTGGGCTGGGCAGTGGAGCGGGGTGGATGTCGTGGGCTGGGCAGTGGAGCGGGGTGGATGTCGTGGGCTGGGCAGTGGAGCGGGGTGGATGTCGTGGGCTGGGCAGTGGAGCGGGGTGGATGTCGTGGGCTGGGCAGTGGAGCGGGGTGGATGTCGTGGGCTGGGCAGTGGAGCGGGGTGGATGTCGTGGGCTGGGCAGTGGAGCGGGGTGGATGTCGTGGGCTGGGCAGTGGAGCGGGGTGGACGTCGTGGGCTGGAGCGGAGCTGGACGGCCGGGTGTGGCCGATGGCCATCACCATCACCATCACCATCACCATCACCATGCACATCTACCACCACTTCGCCGTGTACAAGCCATGCGGTGAGTTGTCGCTGGACGCCGCTCTGCCGGCCATACCAGCGCTGGTGGCCGGCCTGTGGCTGACCATACCAGCGCTGGTGGCCGGCCTGTGGCTGACCTGCGTGGCCCTGCCGGTCCACTCCACAGCTGCCGTGAGGGAAGTACTGTCGCACCAGCTCCGGTGCGCTCCACGAGCACACCTCATTCACCCCGTATCGCCTCCTCCACTCCATCGACTGCGAATATGGCAACACGCAGTGAGTAGAACTGTTGCGGTCATTATCCAGCGCACGCATGCATGTGCTGGGTAATGACGCAATTTACATAACGGAGCAATTAAGGTTATACGTGGCAAATATGTCGATTGTTTGATCCAGTTGCCACTGGACCACTGTACACATGGCAGATAAAGAATATCTTCCAAACACAGTATGTAGATATAATTCACAGCGTTCATTTCTAAAAATATTAAGGGGAAAAATATTGAGGAAATTGGGCGGGCCCGAATAGTTTGGGGGCACCCCATAGTCACACGTTAGAAGTTGAAATTTTCTTTCGAGTTTTGGACTTGCTTTGATTGCCCAGGCTATTCTGAATGAGACGCGACAGTGAGGGCGTGCTGTGGGCGGGGTTGGGTGATTGTCAGTGAAAGGCTCCAATCTTGGACTGTGAATGCGTTTTTGAAACCCCGAAAGGGCACTGTAGCATTGACTCAACATGAAACTTTGATCAAATCCATTATTATCGCAATGAAGATGAAAGCAAAATATGTGTTTTGGTCTTAATTCAGCACACGACGAAACTATACCTTATTCTTATAAAAGCTTATTTTTTCTTCAAAACTATGTGAGGGTTTCAGCCATCAGCCATTATCAAAAGTATCAAGACGACCCAATGATGCAAAAGTGAATACATTTTCTGGCTAAATAGATGTTAACCAGCGTACGTCCGGGAGCAGATATCTGCCCCCTCCGGTTTTTCCTCATTTGCCGCCAAACTAATCGGGTTAGCAACGCCAAACCTCGCATAGCTGTTCATGGGTCCTTTTCGCATATGGTTATACATTTTTAATCCTGGGTCCTCTCAGGTCAGGTCACCAGGTCAGGCGAAGTGACCCAAACACACTCGGAGTTCTAGGTGGCATAACTTCCACAATAAGTGGGCGATTGATTTCAAACTTATAGCATGTCATGATCTCATCAGGGACCATAATATGCATTTCTGTTTTTTTCGTACCATTGACCTTAGGTCAGGTCGCTGTCATAGGCTTCCCCATTATAGGGCTATGGTAAAATATACAAATGTTTCCTGGTTGCATATTTGCGCTCTGAATGATCTCACAACGGTTGTGGCATGTAGATGGAAGCTATGCTCAATGCTACCGCTGATATTTTTGCTCAGTGACGTCACCAAGGTCTCAGGTCGCATTACATCGCACTGCATTGAGATTGAAGGCTGAAATTACCGTCATTGTGCTTGCATCGTCAAGACGCGTCGATTGATACATTACATGACCTCCCTAGGCCTTGACCTGAGGTCATGACTTCATGACCTTGACCTGAGTTTCGGTTGACCTGACCTTAAAGTACACCGCCTATTGTCGGTAGCGCATTTCAAGGACTGTCGAATAACGTTCGCCGTTTGTTTCTATCTGTTACAGGTCCTGAGATATGTGTCAATATCTGAGTCCCACCTGATCTGGTCGAATTTGACCTATGATGACCCAGTGACCTGACTGTTGACCTGAGCAAAAAATGAACGAAACACTTTCGATGGAGCCCGTCACCAGCTATCCAATGCCCTTTTCCGTTTGTCGCTAGCTAGCATAGTTCTAGAGATCTTATGGGGGCAGACATCTGCCCCCTCGGACATGCGAAGTTGGCGCGGACCTCCGGACGTGCGAGTGGTAATGCAAACTTTTATTTTGAACAGGACGACAAAAACAGGGTGTCTACAACATGACTTTCCATTGATTGGTATGATAACAACTTATACTACCAATCCTAGCAAAATGCATTCGCTCTAGAAATAGCCTGGCCCTCCCCTGATTCCCGGTACTTATCACACAAGTCTTACAACCAAGGATACTCACGTTTCGAAACATTGCTTCGGCTGCTTTAATATCATGATCTCGGGCTGAAATCATACGCAGATGTCAGGGTAATCTAGAACCACGTTGGATGAATAATTCAAGCTTCCGGCAAGACAGTGTCGAAATGAAATCGTAACAGCGTAGACTAAGAGATGCAGAATCGTGAAATCGTGAGGTTGGGAATGGTAAAATAGAGAGAGAGAGAGAGAGAAGAGAGAGAGAGAGAGAGAGAGAGAGAGAGAGAGAGAGAGAGAGAGAGAGAGAGAGAGAGAGAGAGAGAGAGAGAGAGAGAGAGAGAGAGAGAGAGAGAGAGAGAGAGAGAGAGAGAGAGAGAGAGAGAGAGAGAGAGAGAGAGAGAGAGAGAGAGAGAGAGAGAGAGAGAGAGAGAGAGAGAGAGAGAGAGAGAGAGAGAGAGAGAGAGAGAGAGAGAGAGAGAGAGAGCTCACCGATAAGCCATTGCAGAAGTTGATCGTCAGAACTATGCGGCGTGAAGTCGATGACATCTGACACTGCTGATCGGAACTTGGCGAACGTCAAGGTAGTGTTACACACGACTCAAGGCACTCAACTCGCCTGCACACGATACGACGCCCATCGCAAGAACTCTTTATGTTGACATTTGGCCTCTTATATCGTGCCACATTCTTTCACAAACATGCATTAGGGTCGGGGATGGCCGAGTGGTTGAGGTGTTGGGCTCTGGGTGCCAAAGGTTCGACACCCGCACCGATCGGGACATTTCCAATCCCGCAGCCCATTGGCCAAACAGTGTGGGCGGCACCGTTGGCAATGAATGTGCATAACGTGCGTCGTGAACCACTCAATAAATAAACAATAAACAACCACAACATGCATTACTCCCCGCATTTAGAAAGAGAGGAGTCGTGAGATGTTTACTAAACACATGAAACGCATCGGATGGTCTCAAATTAGAGGTAGGACGCTACCAAACTCGTAACCCACAGATAGACCGCTTTGAATTCAGCCAGTGTGAGAGGTTGGAAACAGTACAATATTGCCCGCGCCCTTCCCCGCGCAGTTATTTTATACTGCAAATTGTCTTTCATAAAATCAGAGGTAAGAGGTATGAAACTAGATGGGAACATCATACTCAACCATTACCCGCGATTATTTCAAACCAAATCCCGTCGGATCTGGGGAGGGGCAGGTTCGCTTCCTGGCCTTCGAGATCTTGAAAATGACCTGTCGGATTACCTACAATATCAGTAAAATGCACCTTCGTAGCAAAATGAATGTATCCGAATTGTTTCCCTGATATTATGGCGGATGAAAGGGATTGCCAGTCTCACCTTGCTCACTTCATGTGCTGCTACATATGCCGCTTTATGTGCATGAGCAGCATTCAACACATGCGCTAGTTGCTTTATATTTCCCCGTTCTCTATCCCATTTTACCCGTGGGTGGGGAAACACGGGGAAAGGGAAGGTCTATTTTGCACCAGTGCTGAGCTTAAGCAGAATTCTATAGGTAGCTAATTGTGATACACTATGAAACTAGACTATTCTAAGGTTCAGCTTGAAGGTAAAAACATTTTGAATAGATTTCGGTATTTTCGTCGGAAGCCATATATCGTCTATCTTCTCTTATTGCTCCCTCCCATTCCCCGCCCGTAATTTGGAGGATAAAAAAGCACTACCATTCCATTCTGAGGCGGAATGCCAGTGCCCTGCACACCAGTCGCATGCTGAACTGACGCTCACCTGCGTGACGATGGTATCCCGTGACGTGACAGCCCCCTCCGACGGCATTCTCCCGCCCAGCGCAACGACAACTCTCCTGCAACACATGTGGGTGCTTGGCTGACGAGTGCATTCAAAAGGACAACCTATCCGGGATTACACATTTCTATTTAAGATTTATGCCGAATGTTATCAAGACGATATTAACTATTTGCAACCTATCTTAGTAGGCATCAGATGGGTCCGTGTCCATATCAGATATCATAACAAATCCGTTGTAGATATCAGCTAGATTCAGCGGCTCGTTTAGGAGACATTGAGTGTGGTGGGGCGTGTCCAATAACTATTGCTGGGGCCGTCGTCGTCACCCAGCTGACCCTGACGCCCGCAGTAATGCTGAAGCAAGCGAAAATGTCCACTGGCATGTGACTGCGGAGCATGTGGCCAGCGCAGCTGACCGGCCAGACGATTCCCGGGATGCACTGGCACATAAATCATCTGGCTAGTAGTGCACTCAGCAGGAGGACAGCGGCCACTCTGGATATATGGATGAGAGGCGGTCAATTGAGACTTATAAGCGTAATGGTGTTTTATATTTGTGAAATATAGACAAGAACGTCAGCGACACAGGACGTGGACGATCACTTCTTGGCATACACTGAACGTCATCGCATTTAGTTACTTTAACACTTTCAATGCATCACAAAATTTTTCCTTTGACCGAAACATCCTCATTTCGTAATCTGATGTGTGGAGCGATGAAGCTGTGATGTTCAAAACATCACTGCATACCTACACACGTATAATTTGCATGCGTTGCAGATAATTGCCACTTCAGTAGCATGCTGCTATTTTGATTGCATCCTGACTCTGGCACTCTTGCATCCTGCACATGACATGATATACGAGCGTTTGCTGTTCATAAGGATGACATGGGTCAAACTGTGTCTAAGGTCTCGCAAGGAAATCCAGAGACATTTGCCCTTCGCAACAGCAATGCTACCGCAAGTGATCTACATTTCCCTTTGGAAATAGCAATGCTCCACAAATAATATCCTATGCTCTCTAAATCTACCGAATCGTACCAAATCCAATTTTGTACTTCTAGTAACACTGAAAGAACAAGCATGCGCAGCCAGCCAGCCAAACGTGGGGACCCGTGTGCGGCACAGCGGGTATGCCAGGGACATGTGGTGCCTCAGCATTTTGTAGCAGTGCCGCGATGGATGAGATAATCCTGGTCAGTGGTACCAGGAACTCTATCAAAGGTGAGGGTGGGGATGGCAAGACCATCTTAAAGTTTATTCAGTCCGTGCAACACCCATGAGGTTAATATTAAACTCGCACAAATGTAAGGGCGCTGCCCTTCTTCCCCTCCGGTTTTTGCGCCCTCGATCCTCATTAGCATATGTCTCAAAACTAAACGGCAACAAAATAAATGCTTGTGCAAGGAACAATTAAGGCGAATAAATTGTCAATTGGAGGTGATTGGAGCTATGGACCCTCCAATTGTCAATTGGAGGGTCCATAGCAGGGGCGCACCCAGGAACTTCGCAAGGTACCGTGGCTGAACACTTTTAGATAGGAAATCCGATAATTTTAATAATGGACGCACAACTTTCACCGCTAAATGGGTGGGGGGCAGACCCCTGGGCGCCCCTATGGCTAACAGCAACATGTGGTCCTAAAAAGAACGGTCATCGCATCATATGTACTTTCAGATTCACGCTTCTCGCTGTACTGGGAACTCTTTTCACGACCGGTTGATTCTTGTGTAATAATAGGTTTATCTTCCTGGTGCGAGGGAAACCATTTAGTGTTACTGTTCAAACAAAATTTCTTCAACTTCCGCTATATGCATGGGTGTGTGTGGGGGAGGTGGGGGCAAGCTCATTACAGCCTCACTAATGAGTATGTGGTGTGCCCTAGTTTCCATGATATGATACTATACGTATTTAAGATGCCCCCAGATGTACCTTTGTAAATGTTCACCGATTTTGGTGACGAGAAAGAACAAGCAAGAACGTAGCTTACTTGCTGGTCCATGGAAAAAGAAGTATCATGATTGGTGCTGGAGAGGTTCAGAAACAGGAAAGACGGGTGAACGCTGGTTGAATATTCTTTGATTCGGTGTGTGGCTGACCAATACTGGCAGGCTGACACACTGGGGCAAAGAAAAATGCAATACATATAAATACATGGTATGGTGTTCGTACTCAGGGCCTAACTCCAACATATAGGTGATCAGCCACCTCAATCACATCGGTAGTACATATCGTGCACCTCAGAATATCCGCCACTTCAAATGAAATGCTACGACTACATCATGAGACACCCGGCTGAAACAGAATGTAAGCGCATATTTTGGAGACCAACAATTCAGTGCAAAATAGCTGACAGGTGGCAACACACGGTACCTCGTAGAGTCATAACGTATTCAAACTCAACCGCCACAAGATTCCATGCTGAATGCAATTTGATGATCAGTTCTCTTCTTCCCACGCTTTCTGTTCCCACGTTTTCTGTTACTAAATCCGGATAACCGCTGAGCCTTGATGTACCACATCTCTTTGATTGGATACGTTCCGAAATTGGCTACCGAACGGAGATTATGTGTTCTTCTTTGGACCTTTCCGTTTTTCTTTGTCTATGGATGCGATTTGGGCTACAGCCAATTATTGTTAGGGGCCCGGCACATTGTTGTGACCCTGGCTCTTTTCTACTAAGTTTTATTGTTTGTTTTTGCACCGACGATACTTTTTTACATATGTATCGGCGCGTTTTCGCAAACCCCGAAGTGTTCATTTAGTGCCCGGTCCTTGTGTTCCTTTTCTATAATCATGTCGATTTTTGACAGCCCAGCCTGTTTTTGAGACTCCCATGCGGTCTCAAAGCCCCGGTGTGCTTTGAGGAACTGGTTGTGTTTGCTTTTTTTAGCTTCCGGTGTAGCTACTTTGAGCTGCAACTCATGTTTTAAGGTCTTGCCGCTTTTTGCCAAACTCGTTACGCCTTGGAGAACCCAGTGCATTTTCGTCCTTCAGTTGTGCTCTTAGAGTTCCGCTGCGTTTATTTTGGGTTACTCGCTCACATTTGTGGGACCTGGCATGATATTTGGGCATCCGATATAATTTATCGTGGTTCCGTCGCGACGTTTCCGGCCCAGGCGAGTGGTTTCGGGTAAATCCGACACCAGTTCCAGATCGGGTAGATCCGCCGCTCGACGTAATTTTTGGTGACTTCTGAAGGCTGCAAAGTCCGAGCCACCACCCGATTTCTTCCGGCTCCCGGCGTTTTGTAATATCCAGCCCCAATTTTGCTTAGCTCCGATGCGTTTTTCGGTGACCGGTATGCTATTTGTTAAGGCATTTGGTAGTATGTTTTGGCAAAGGAGTGGTTTTTCTGGCTCGTACTTAGTTTCCGTATTTGGCTTCGTATTTAGTTTTCTAAATCTCTTTTTATTTCTGAAAGCTCCGGCTTGATTCTTATCGGGTTGCGATGCAACTTTGGGGCCACGCTGTACCTATTTGGGGCCATCGACGCTAGTTTTAGGGATACCCGAGGGGAATGTGTGATGCCCTGACCAGAACTTATGAGACTGCCGACAGGAATTTGGGTCCCAATCACAATATTTGGGGGGCTCGGCGCTAGTTCTCTGGGCATGTTGTACTTATGTGTGTCCCGGTGCGATTTTTGCATTCCCCGGCGCAAATTGTCAGGGCCGGTGCAAGTTTTTGGTGTCCGCTATATTTATTTTTAATCCCTACTTCTGGGGGCCCGATGCGAAGTTATGGGGCCTCAGAATTATTTTTTAGGACCCCGGCGCAATTCGTAGGTTTTTGGGAGTCGACATCTTCAGGATGGAGGGTGGATTCGCCTCCTTGGTATGCCACGGTGGCTGCTCAACGAGTTTCTTTTCAGCCAATGACACCCTTCAGAGTAAAATGACCCTTATGAGGACTTGTTTCGGAATTTTCCGGGTCGGGCTTTCGGGAATGTCGGGAATTTTCCGGTGTTCGGGCTCTCTCGATGGAGCCCATTCGTGGTACTTTGTATCGCCTTCCATTTTTTGTAGGCCTCTTGCGTGATATTTGTCGGCCCCGTTACAATTCCTCGAGCTCCGGTGCATTTTTCGTTGCCCCAAAGCGTTTCCTTTCCGAGTAGGAATTGATTTTTGGGAAGCCAGCTGCGAATTGTGGGGCTCCGGCGCGACTTTTTCGGCCCCTAGTGTGATTTCCAATGGCAGCGGTGCGACGTTTTTCGGTCGAAGTGCGATTTTTAGACCCTGTCGTTATTAGTTAGGATGTCTATCGCGAGTTTTATGGCCTCAGCACGTCTTTGGGGACCCAACACGTCTTTGTTTCTTTTGGGGCATTTACTGGGACACCAGAATTATTATCCATATCCAGACTGTTTCTTTTTCGTTGCCCCGACTTTTAGTAGGCGTTCCCCATGAGACTGGTGGGACGCCGGTGCGACCCGTCGAGCCCCTAGAGTGATTTTCAGAGGTCCGGGAGCGACTTTTTGACACCTTCAGGTTCACCGTGATTGTCGGGGGCGGCCAACCCTTCGGGGTCCCCGATGTGATTTTTAATAATCTAGACACGACTTTTTCGACCCCCAGCGTGGTTTCCGGGGCCCAGGTGGGCACTTTTGAGGCCCCAATGTGATTTTCAGGGGCCCATCCCATCTTCCTGCAGCTCCCATGGTGATTTTCAAGGACCACGGCACGACTTTTGTTGTACTCCCAGCGTGATTTTCAGGGGCCCCGGTCCGACCTTTTGTGGGCCACAGTGCGATTATCAGGGATACCGACCCGACCTTTTGGGACCCAACGTGATTTGAACAGTCCGGACAGTCTTTTTGGCGCCCAGCGTGATTTTCAGGAGCCAGGCGATACTTTTTCGCCCCCAGTGTGATTTCGAGGAGCCCGGTCCGACCTTTTAAGGCTTTAGCGTGATTTTCAGGGGTCCGGGCGCGACTTCTCGAGATCCCAGCGCAACTTTTTTGGGGGCCCCAGCGGTATTTTCAAGAGTGCGGTCCCATATTTTGAAGTCCTCAGCGTCATATTTAGGGTCTCGGAGCGATTTTTAGGCCATCAGTGTAATTTTCAGTGTTCTTGGTGGGATTATGGGTGTCCTAGCATCATTTTCAGGGGTCTCTGTGCGACATGTTGTGGCCACAAATGTTATTTTTATGAGCCCCGGTGCGATTGCTATGGACACCAGCAGGATTTTTTAGAGAGCTCGCCATTATTTTCTGAAACCCCAGCGCGAACATTTAGGGCTCACAACCTCTTATGGGTGGGGGGATTGTTTCAATGCCTCCCCCTTCGGTACGCCACTGTGCATGCCCGAATTATTTTATACTCAGCAAGGACATCTATTGATTACATCACACAAAATCGACTTTACTATGCCCATTTGACTGCTTGGACCATAAGTAGTGTTCAGAAATATACACCCTGCAATCGACCTAAATTGATCTTATTATCTTTGGGTTTTTAAATCTTAGTCTGGACGCACACACCACTCGACGATGACAAGCCTCGATAGTAGTATCCGTTGTAAATTGGTGTTGTAAATATCCGTTGTAAATTGGTGTTAAATTGGTCTTGTAAATGTAATATCCAGGCAAGGAACTTGCACTTGAAAATTGTATGTCTTACTTTGATTGTGTTACGTTACTGCCTTCAGCCTTCATAATTTTATACTGTAGGCAATATTTATGCAATTAATGTTAAATATGTTAACAGTCAAAGAACAACAGTAAAACTCTAGTATGAATGTATTTTGTAACTGGCTGGCGCAGTATCTGCTTTATAGTCTTTTCATAGCGTAATATATAATGTGAATGTCCATGCATATGTTCCATTACATCAACTCCTGAATTAGTTGCGTTGTTGTAAGGTCGTGACCAAGAGTGCATGACTTAAAAATGAAGCGCTACGATGTTTTTTTTTTGTATATTGGGTAATTTTCGACGCAGTTTATGCACGATCACGGCTAATGGTGCCGCCCACACTGTTTCACCGGTGGGCCGCGGGATTGAGGAATGTCCCGAGTGGTGCGAGTGGAAGTGCTTCGATGTGATATGTGCAGCTTTTGCTTATTTATGAATTGCAAGGAGTTTTTTCTCATATATTAAAATTGCGGCATGCTGATTTGTAGGAAAGTTACATGTCTCAAAAGTGGAGGGCCAGCTATCATTGTTGGCCCTCCCACTTTGAAAAGTGGGAGAGTCATGGCCCCTGCCCCTGTTCCTACGCTTATGGTTATAAGCCGCTTCACTACTGCGCTGAAACACGGCGGGGTATTGCGCTACACAGAATATGCCATATTACCTAGCATAGATAGCACATATCCGAGCTAACTTCTGAAAATGCTTTGCAGTGTGGCATCTAGGCAGGATAAGTGGCTGGTGGTGCGTGGTGGCGTTCCAAAAGCGATACGGCGCACATCAAGACAGCCCAAGCTCACCCCATGCTCAGCGCCAGAGGCGCAGCAAAGGGAAAAGCGAGATCTTCCCGACCAGCAGAAAAGTCAAACGAGATCAAGCAAGACATTTTGATATTTGCACCATGCTAAGCCAAGATTTTCGGCGTCTGAAGCACACCGAAAGCAGTCTCATTACGCTCAGAATGTATTTAGAAACGGGCCCGCTCTTAAGAATATCATGTGTGCCCCTGCTCAGCCCATGTACAAAGATCGTTCAAAATTGCAGATTTTTTTTGTTCGTGATAGTTCTCGACTCAACAACTCCATTGTCACTCAATTGTCCATTGTCAACGACTCCATTGACTTCCATCGCATGCAGTACTTTGTCGCTCAGAGCTTAAAGCCGAATTATGGAAATGCACTACGATGATTAGTTACATAAATGAGATAGGGGAGACCGGGTCTAGTCGATACAATTTTGGCGAAACTGAAAATAACTCATCACTTTGGAAGGATAGCGAGGAGAATGCCACACTTTTGCTAAGACTACATTTTATAGTATTATCCCAAATATTTGTGTTTCTTCGTAGCATCCTCTGGGCTTTCTACCAGAAAGCCAAACATCGCGAAACTACCGATTTATCAACTTACCCCGCTACATGGTTCAGTTCATTCTGACGATGGGGTAAATTTGGAAGATGTAGGTTAAATAAAATGTGTATCTATAGGTAATACTTCTGTAAGCCATCTAAAATGCCATGTTTAACGTTTATAGTAAAATATTGTTTGAGTCCTGTTTGTGCTCATGGTGTATGTGGTAGGGGACATGCGCGGCCACGCTACTGGTGGCGTTTCGTTTGCACCTAGTGGCGGATGTTCGAACTGTAAGTATACCATTGGGTCGCATGGCGACCGCGGCCGCTAGATGCAAAATCTTGAAGATAATTGTCAAAAACAAAAAAGTATTCTATCTAGAGATTTTGCCCCACCTGTGATGGATACCTTCATCATTTCTGTATCAGCTGATACCACTTAGACTACAGTATAATGGTCATTAGTATTCGTCAATTTTGTTCTAAGGTTGCAATGTTCGCACAATTCTGTATGCCTTAAATGTGGGGGATGCCGGAAGCATGATGTGGTCGCATGTGAACTTAAATATTTTGATCAAAGGATGGTACTAACTGAAAATTCCCCACTCCCTGGAACTTCCTCAGAATTTATTACTTGTTTCAATTGAAGTATTCCTGATCAACTGACACTTCCGCTATACTTGGTCAAATTTGATTAAAGATGAAATAACATCGCAACAATGTCTTTGAGTGATGACAATGTCCATTTGCTGCAGATAAGAAAGACGCTGGTATACGCGACTTTACTTAACTTTTTTTCTTTCACATGTAACAAATCCTGTCTTAAACGCACTATTTACCAAGCAGCATCATATAGATAATGCTAAGGTCACCACCTGCGAAGGCAAATGTTTGTTTCCGCGTTCACCGCGAAGTCTGGGTACAGCCAGCATGCTTTGAGTCGGATCGAGTGGTATGCAAATTAATGCCAATTATTATAATACGCATCATATCTGGATACGGTAGGACCTGAACATAAAATTATTTTTTTAAAAACATCCCAAACAGAGAATGATTGTTGTTTTCCTTTCATCCCCCTTGGATATACCACTGTCCTCGCAACTTCCACCGTTACTGAATCCACCGGCATCGGCAAGACGAGTACACATCATAAATGTGGAGCAGGGGGAGGAGGGTATGGTCCCCCACTTTTCATCGATGTTCAAGCGTCCCCCCACACACATACACACTTTTTGAGACGTTCCTACACCTCTGGTGGACGTGGCCTAGTGGAGAACTTTGACTAAGAGGTCACGTCCTTTGACGTATCCAGGTTTACCATCAAAGCCCACCATACCCCGACCCGATAGAAATTCTAAGAGTGGGAATGTTGAATCACTGAAAGCGGGCATAGCTGTCTATGCAAGCTAACATAGCATATTTGAGCCCTAGGGTCCTGGGCGCTCCAAGCGTTATGCAATTTAACAAATAAGAATGATTGAGTATTTTGCAAAATTATTTTGCATGAGAAATAAAAAAAACTCTCGTGCCGTCTCAACCCCATCTAAAGTTAGTCACGACACCCATGCACGATGTCACTAAAAGTCCATGCGACTGCTAAAAAGTGGGGGAATTTGCGTGCTGTTCATCAATGGGACGTTCACAAGCTCGGCGCCCCGCCTTGACTTGAAGGTTGGTGAGATTCCACAGCTTTTGGATTTATGAAGACGCTGAGCTGCCTCGGGAATGACGAAATGCTACGGCTTATTCAGTCATAGTTGGGTTAATGGAATGTTGTCACCTCGCCCAATCCACCCGAGGGGCCCGAGAATATAATTCTGAAGTGTCGCAGCAGCTGAAGCTCTGATCTAAGGGTACACCAGCGCACTCAATTGGCGGAAGTTGTATTTGAACCCTTAAGAACCATTAACTTTGAAATGATATCGGCTTTATGGTAGCAATCATGATTAGGCAGCAAGGGATCCAACATTATTATGGTGGAAGGAAGCAAACATCAGCATGCAGCAAATGATCCATCATCAGTAGGTTAGCTTTATAGGCTTTTCTAATATTTTACTGTAATTTTCAGCCTACATTGCAACACACAAAGTTAAATTTTATGTATTCTTTGATTTGCCAATTGAAAATATGAGATTGATGACAAAAATGAGTGATCACCTCTTTATGATTATGGTAATAAATGTTTGTTCTAACTTTTCTTGATATTCTGCAACAGACTTGAACAACACATACTGAAATTCACATCCAACACCAATGCCTGAGGCATTCAAGATTTGGTGAATGGCAAACCAAGGGGAACGATATTCCGCATTTGTTTAGCATCATTAATACTTTCTCTTATTAACACCACTTGTATGTACAGTATTATTGGGCTTTAAGATATTCACAAGACAGGCTTAAACACATGTTACCTACAGTAAGCAAATAAGGTGCAGTAGGTTAGGCTTAGTCAATTTTTTTAGTGGCAAAAATTGCTCTCTGTTCCTCAATTTTCTTTTGTTCTTCAAAAGCAACTTATGCTGTTAGGCCAGGGTAGGTTTTTAATTTGTTGTCTTCATTTCCTTTGGCAATAATTACTCATCAGTTGACAGGCAAAATCATACCAAAAATGTGCTTGTATTCAGATAACATAATGTAAAATGTATGTTAAAATGAGCTATCAAAATATACCCTCAGAAAACCTACATAACATACAATCTAACAAGCCTAATATTGTAACCTAAGGTAACCTATCCAAGCGTAATCTAACTTTTGGGAAAACAAACTAAGAAAATGAAAAATATTGAACCATTTTTCCTAGCTAACCTAGCCTAAACAGTTTTTTTAAGAGGACTGCTTTTTTTTTACTGTTGAAAACATTGAAAATTTACCTAACATACGGGTTACCTCGCTTAGCTTAACCCTTTGTGTGCTTGATGAAGGTGAAATATGTATAAAGCTTGTCATGGTTGACTTAAACTACAATGCCATTTTTTAAAGGAATTTTGTAAGATTATTTTGGATTTAGGGTATATTGGCTGCCATTTAGCCATTTAGCTTTTAAGATGATTTTTTCTGACAAGAGGTTAAGTTGTGTAAGGTTAATTTATGCTACATCTTCATTCATAATGTCCTTATTCTTGGAATATTGCCCAACTGAAAGCCCCTCTATTGCCTGCCTCCTGAAATGTGAGCATTCAGACAAAATGTATTCGTCATACAAAAATGTAAATGAAAAAAAAAAATCTCCAAAGTTTTGCGCAGAATAAAAACTGATCGAGCCGAAGCTAGCAAAACATACCTCCTGTTTTCTTTATGGAGTAAAAATACATGCAAAACATGTGCCGTGAATACCATAACACGCGCCCTGGAGGGCCTGTAAAAATTACGCGCACTGGAGATGGGGTCGGATTCCGCCCCCCTATGATCTCAGCTCATATTAAGGCTAGAGCAACGATATTCGCAGAGTGGATGGGCACGATAGTGCCCTCTATTGTGTGCAAATTTCATGACCTTAGGTTAATATCTTCGAGATCAAATGAGGTCAAAATAGCACTTTTTTATTTTGCGTAGCTTGGTTCATTGTTATGGATCGCTGTGATTGTGTTTAAATGCTACAAAATTGCCATTAATGATGTCTTGGACATTACTAATGATGCAATACATATGTTAGATCCGCGATTTGACCTCAGGTCACCTATATAGGAGGACTTTACCAGGTCATTACCTGCTCCAGTTTCCGGAACCGGGCTGCCCATCCGACTGCTCCGTTGGGCGGCTCGGCACAATGGGCTTTGCAAAGAAAGGAGTGAAATGCATGAAGAAAGTATGGAAACGCTTAGGCACACGATGAAAAACAGTAGATTTCGGGATGTGTAGGGAGTAACATGCAAAGTGGCATCAATCGCATGACAATCATTTGCATTTATGACAACATTCCAGTTGACCAAGCTTTGTGGCATTAGCCTGTCGTGAACTTGACCTGACTTGACCTCGGTGACCTGACATGACTTTGAAACAATATAGCATAACAATATACATCAAACAAGTCGCTATTTTTGCCACGAACACTTCCCTTTTGCCAATATACTGGAAGCGCATCAGCGCCGATGTTTGTGTTCTGGCGCTGATAAATTTGTTTGACTTTAACGACCCCTAAGAAAAAAAAATTCGGCCGATTTTCATTTTCTTATTTTAAACAACGCACCGGTCATTTTTAAGCAGGTACACACACAATGTCGTATACCGGCCGGTAAAATCTGGAGTTATCTACTAAAAACTGGAGGGGTGGACGGATTTCGCCCCCCCCCTCCCTCCAGGGCGCGTGTTAATGTACAGCAATACTTGAAGCTATGCACTCTTGCAGCAAATATTTCATATTAAATCTCATAAGGTATGGTGTGTAGGTACCTATATTGTCACAATCCTGTAAAACAAAGGACAAGCCTAGGCACATCATTTGCATGTGGCATCCAAATAAAGCAAATCTGAACATTGCTTCAGAACTTGAACATGTAGGTATTCAGACAGGGTATGTTTATCCAGGAACCTATCATTCAAATACTGGGATTGTAGGACGAATGCTGCCTGTCCCCAGTTTGATATGTATGGGTATTGTCAATGGGTATGGTGAATTTTGAATGTTCAAACATTCCTGTAATTATTCTGATATGTTGTAATATTTGGGGAAATTTCTCACTATATTATTTGGGAGTTGGAAAATTTGATATACTAAAAAACTCATTGTCAGGTACATTTCTCACTCTGGAATCCTTCGCTGTGAAAGCACATGTAATATTTCGGCTTGCATCCTTCTTTTCATCAACAAATCCTGACACAGTCAATGTCATTGGTATCAAAGGTAGGGTAGAGTGGGGTAAGGTGCCCCCTCGGGTAAGACGCCCCATCCCCTCTATAGGCTGATCATAGAACTGGAGAACATATCTGAAGTTCTTATTGGAAGCAGAAGCCACGGTTTTTTATTGCGTAAAACGTTGGTCCGTTGCCGCGAGTGCGTGACGAGCGCTGAGTGTTTCACTGTTTTTTACGTTTTCGATCATGAAAGTTTAACAAAATAGTTGCAAATACCTGTCCAAATAATATACTTGCGTGCTGTAGGACGTTCCATCGCTGAACATGATATATTTTGCATCTTTAGGGTGTTATTCTCCAGTGCGCTACGATCGCGCTACTTCTGCACGCTACGTGCAACAAAATTTCAGCATTTGTGGGTAAGACGCATCACACATCGATGAGGAAAGACGCCCCTGGAGGCATCTTACCCCATAGATTTCCCGCCGGTAGTTTACGAATGACACATTCATGTCTTAATGTGTAGCTAATTAGCTTTCATACCTCGAATATGTTTTAATATATTTCTTTTCTCACTCTCGGGAATGTACGAACTATTGAAAGTGCTCGTGAAGGGGGGGATAACCCACAATGGATTGGGAAGCTCCGGTCTGAAATTTACCATGTACATTTTCGTGTCCGGGTAACATCTATACATTTTTGGTGTCAGGCCTTTCTAAATTGGGGGCTTGAATGCCATCCCCTCCCTGCTTGTTACGACCTTGGTCATTCGTAGATAACATACTTACCTAAATGTAAAGTGTCTGTATTAATCGATATACCCATATCTACAACAGATAATACCCAGACAATAACAGATCTACCCAGTCAATTAATCAAGATAATAATACTGACTTTACCCGAATACTATAATACAAATTATATGCACAAAATTTCGCCAGACTGTGTGAAATATTTGTACCTAGCGAAGAGCATCACCCTTGCACATTATTTCAAGGCTTGCCAAAGTATTTCCAGTTTGTTCCAATGTGTGCAGCAAACATCAGCGGCGCGGGAACTGTTTCAAAGTTGGCAAACAACTATTTTTCCGAATATTTCCAGTCAACGCCATAGGGTCAATGCTAAAAATCACTGAAGTTGGTTGGGGAGGCTCTGCTCTTCCTGCTCCCCTCACCACCCCCGGTTCATTCGTCCTGGCAACCACCATGAGATAATACCTGCCACAAGCCCAATCAGTTTGTATCAATTTCCACCAAGAATCTTCTAATTCCGATATGATTTTCAGGGTCACGTAACATGACACGAACCAGAACCAGGACCTCGGACCGAGACTCCTATGGCCAAGAGAGTCTCAAGCAAGCACTTCAAGCCATACGCAGTGGATCTTCCCTGCATAAGGTCTAAAAATGTACAAGATATCCAGAAAAACATTGCGCCGCCACCGAGACAAGAAGGTGCTGGTCCAGGGAAGTCTGGGAAGGTCTACAGACATTCCAAAGGAAATGGGGAACAACTCGTTAAAAAATCAAAGAAATGGAGAATGTCCTCTTTGGGCTCACAGCACTGGACGTACGGCGTCTAGCCTACGAGTTCGCAGAGAAGATGGACATGAAAGTGCGGTTCGACAAAGAGCAGAGGATGGCTGGGAAAGACTGGCTTTACGGATTTTTGCGTCGCCACCCAGGCCTGTCAATCAGGAGCCCAGAAGCCAGAAGCCTATCCCGAGCCGTCGGATTCAATCGACCTCAGGCCAAGAAGTTCTTCGACGCATACGAATCAGTTCTCGACGGAGGCGACTACGGGCCCATGAAAGTATGGAATATAGATGAAACTAGAGGACCAACGTACAAACTCCAGGGCAGATCGTTGCTTCCAAAGGCGTTAAAGAGTCGGGAAAATCACAAGCGGAGAGCGCGGCAAGACTGTCACTGTTCTGTGCGCAGTCAACTCGGCTGGATTGCCGTACCTCCAGTCTTCGTCTTCGGCAGGATGAAGATGGTTCAAGCCTGATGGACGGTGCGCCGCCAGGTTCGGTGGGAACGGGGAGCCAAGACTTTATCTCCAGATTTACTAATTGACTTTTACGAACAGGGGAAAAAGGGAAAAAAAGGGTAAGCAAGGGCGGTCAGGGGGTGCGTGAAAACGAACAAAGCATGAAAAGCATAAACAAGAAATGTGGAACTAGTTATCTCAGCCAATTACTCTAGGATATTACGGCGGCGGCAGCTCTGTACCACAGATGAATATATTCGGCTTGCCCAATTCGTTATTCTAAATAACAAAGATAGAGGTTGGTTTTCGCATGTCTTCAGAATTCTGTGAAATGACCTTCGGTGGTATGTCAAGGCGGGTACAACGCGGCTGCGGGCAGCGATGCGGCGGGTAGCCGCTTCCAACTCCGGCGTGGACAGCAGTAAGTTAATAAGGCTGAAGGCGGGGCGGGCTGTAAACTTGCCGGAGTAAACAGAAAGCAGAGTACCGCGGCGCGACGGGAGGAGCGTATTAAGAACGGGGGAGGGGCGATAAAGGCGGGCGGTAAGACGTGACAAAAGGTATGTAAACAAGGCAGACGAATTATAAAGGCCAGGGGAGGGGTGAGCGGTCAAGCGCCAACTTGACCGCGTCAGCACCTGCTTGTCCCATTGCGGCGCGAAGATGTTTGTCTCGATTGGTTGGGTATACTCGGGTTGAGACATGTTTTGAGACCTTATCCGGGAAGAACCTAGTAAGTGCGGTGAAGTGTGCGTTTGAGACTTAGGGTGAGGTTTGGACGGCGTCGCGCTTGGGGGCGCGGCTGGGGGGGGGCGGGGGGGGCCGGCCCGTGCACTAAGTCTGGATGTACCGATCAGGAGGTTTTCTTTACGTGGTTCCACCATTTCCTGGCGGTGGTGAAGCCCTCAATGCAGGACAAACACGTGATCATCCTCGATGGCCATCACAACCATAAGTCGCTCGAGGTCGTTGACATGGCTCGGGAAAACTGCATGACAATCATCACACTGCCGCCGCATTCTACTTGTAGAATGCAGCCGCTAGACTTGGCGGTATTCAAGTCCCTCAAGAGCGCGTACAACAAGGACACCTGGATGCGTGCCCATCCAGGTAGGCGCGTGACCGAGTACGAGCTGGCTCAGATCTTCAGCACTGCCTACTCGAGATCTGCTACCATGGAGCCTATCAATGGATTTAAAACCTCAGGAATATGGCCCTGTGACATGGTTTTCACCGAGGATGATTTTGCACCCCACACAGATGACTGAGGAGGCGGCTCCCAATCCCCCCGCCGGTGTCGACGGGAGCGCACTACAGTCGTCTCAACCGAACCGGTGCCGGAGTCTGCGGGCTCGAGCGCCACAGCTGCCGGTCTCGAGGAGAGCACGCAACAGTCACCAACCAGCATTCTAGATATGTTATGTACCACTCCGCGAGCGGAAAAGAGAAAGAATGGAACAAGCCGCAGTAATCATGTCGTCTCCCAACAAGAAAATGCTTCAAAAAAATAAAAAATGAAGAAGGAACAGAAAAAGTAGAGGCAGCTAAAAAGAAGGGCAATACAGACAAAGCCAGGATCGCAAAAGAAAAACAAACAACAAGCTGGCAAATCCCAACGCAGCAACAACCAGATGACACCAGGCACATTATCTGTGGCATGGTATTTACCATGTCGTGTGAAGAGTGAATTCAGTACGCAGCCTGCCAAGGCTGGGCCTGTGTGCTCTGTACCGACATACAAGCTAACGGCGATGGTAGCTACACTTGTGACCTGTGCCGCTAATACATTTGATCTGTGCTGTCAGCGTATGTTTTAAGTTGAATTGAAACTTGTGAGAGCATGCTATGCCCTATGGTGATGTGTTGGCACCAGCCTAGTGGAATTCTACCTTGAGATTAATTCACGGGTGGCTGGTGATGTCGGTACCAAAGCGTTCCCTTTTCGCAAACTCAAAATATAACATGAACGTTTGGTTGATTTTTTCAGTGAGGGGAAGGAATGCGTCTGCCGGTTGAAGTGCCTACGAAATCGTGAACGATAAAGTTTGCATTTTATGGCAATGGGGTAAGATTCCTAGGGCAGGGACATCTTACCGATACCCATGGAGCACCTTATCCACCCCATGGGGTAAGTCGCCCTTTTGCATGCCTCTGGTAAAATCTCAACAATGACAAAACGAGACAAGCCTCAGCGATCCAGTGCATTCCAGTGGATGATGGGGCTTCGTGTTGACATTCAGAGATCCAGGACTTGGCGATTAATTTGGTCACAATGCTAATTTCCCTAAACCCTGGGCATCTTACCCCACTCTCCCCCACTAACTCCTAAATGTTACTGCTTCGGATCCAAGTGGTCATACTCATATATAGCCAAGTCTAAAGCAAGATTAATATAATGCCATTAAGCTTCATTCTGGGGCGAAAACGTAAACAATCTGTCATGCGCCGATGATTGCGCCAAGAGCGCCACTATGCCAACAACATCAAGAGTACTTTCACAGGAAATTGCGCATGCGTAGAACGGATGTCCGCCTGTAACACTTGTATGTTCCCTACTGGCAATTTTTGGAATGCGCAAACGTTCATCCCGTAGCTGCTCCTTTTCCTTCGTTCAGTCTTTTCCGTCAGGCGATAAATTCACATAGAAATATGGAATAAGCTTATCTGGAAACAGTTTTAGCAAACACATTAATACAAATAAGCAATTCCGTGGATATTGTATTCAATTTCCAGTTCACAACACGTTGAAACCGGCTCATTTTCATACCGGCTGCTTAATTTGATGCAAGCTGTATCAATTTAATCCGTAGACTTTCTGGTGCAAGCTGCAACATGCTATGCAACATTGCGAGTTCTGTGTATGGGCAAACGATAAAAGCTTTCCACCGAGCAAAGCTGAGCGAACATGGTAATAACAGACACGAAAAAAGCTAGCAAGTGGGCGTATAATTATATATTGAGTGGGAAACATAGACATTGAAATTGTATTTTTGACCAGAAAATGTGCAGCTGCGGATCGGAAGGACTTGAGTTTGTTCTTGTCGCGAGAAGAGAACGCCCATAGCAACATGTGTGACACCCATAGAAACCGGCTTCATACATTTGAAGAAAATACTGGTTGTATCATCCATCCAGTGTATCATATAGCCCGGTATCCCTGCCCCCGACACACATATATATATATATACCTACGTACATATATATATATATATATATATATATATATATATATATATATATATATATATATATATATATATATATATATGTGTGTGTGTGTGTGTGTGTGTGTGTGTGTGTGTGTGTGTGTGTGTGTGTGTGTGTGTGTGTGTGTGTGTGTGTGTGTGTGTGTGTGTGTGTGTGTGTGTGTGTGTGTGTGTGTGTGTGTGTGTGTGTGTGTGTGTGTGTGTGTGTGTGTGTGTGTGTGTGTGTGTGTGTGTGTGTGTGTGTGTGTCTGTCTGTGTGTGTGTGTCTGTCTGTGTGTGTGTGTCTGTCTGTGTGTGTGTGTGTCTGTCTGTGTGTGTGTCTGTCTGTGTGTGTGTGTCTGTCTGTGTGTGTGTGTGTGTGTGTGTGTGTGTGTGTGTGTGTGTGTGTGTGTGCGTGCGTGCTTGCTTGCTTGCGTGCGTGCGTGCGTGCGTGCGTGCGTGCGTGCGTGCGTGCGTGCGTGCGTGCGTGCATTTATTTCTGACAATACGGTAATGAACTGCCCGACAGAGATCAAGCGTCATACACCACCACTTAGTGGTTACACTAGTCATTACCTCCCCAGTCCAACGAGTTGCCGTTAGACCAGAGCGTCGGTGGTGGACTGCGTAATACCCCAGAGGAGAGGAGCACCGACTCTGTATTCACTGCATCCCGTCACCCTCCATAACCCAGATAGTTGTGATCAGTGATGTGCTTACGACGGTGCGGTGTTTGCTGTAATAGACGTTGGGGCAGGGGAGGCCAGTGGGCCATCTCCCTCAGACAATCTCTGACTGGCAATTAACCCTGTGATGCTGATTCGAAGAATCAATCGGAAAATGTACGTGCAATCTACCGCCCCCCCCCCCCCCGATATTTGGGTCCCTCCTGCGCCCGCTCACTGCAGTACTGTTAGCAAAACATGACACGCTCTCAAACGAAAGGGAGAACACACCTCATAAGACAGCGAAGAATACACTGACTAAATATGCATTGGCGCTCTCCATTGCTCCCTGGCCGAGCAATACATATGCGATCGATTGTGACTTTCAGGACTGGCGACCAATGAGTAGTCTTCACCGACTCACCGTTCAGCAGGTGTGGCCGGTGATGCGATCGATGAGCCGGAGCGTGTGGCGGGGCCGGAGGGTGTTCTTTTTCTCCGCCCGTGCCGAGCTGGTCGGGGGCCACCGGTCGCCTGACTGGCGGCGCTTGTCGGAGGCCACCGGTCGCCGGACTGGCGGCGCTGGTCGGGGGCTACCGGTCGCCTGACTGGCGGCGCTGGTCGGGGGCCACCGGTCGCCGGACTGGCGGCGCTGGTCGGGGGCCACCGGTCGCCTGACTGGCGGCGCTGGTCGGGGGCCACCGGTCGCCTGACTGGCGGCGCTGGTCGGGGGCCACCGGTCGCCTGACTGGCGGCGCTGGTCGGGGGCCACCGGTCGCCTGACTGGCGGCGCTGGTCGGGGGCCACCGGTCGCCTGACTGGCGGCGCTGGTCGGGGGCCACCGGTCGCCTGACTGGCGGCGCTGGTCGGGGGCCACTGGTCGCCTGACTGGCGGCGCCGACCGGCTTGCCGTCCCAAATGTAAACGGTCCCCCTGCTGACTGGCAGGAATGAGCGGCGCACAGCCACAAACACTGTAATCCGACAGCCACTAACAGTGCCTAGGTCAGCAGCTTCCAGCAATACATTCTGGGCAAAATGAGAGGTGATAGTCTGTGGTAACATTGCGTGTCCACACAGAGAATATGAAGTATCTGGAGGAAATCTGGAGGAAACGACATATGTTTTTGCCTCGCAGGCTCAATACAAAACGTGATATTGTTGGTATCTGTGTTAGTAGAATGCTTCGTCAATGTTGTTTGCAATTGTGATCGCATTTTAGCTGAAGTTAGTTGGTTATTAGCGCTTTAGGGCGCATCGACTACATTGGTCATGTAGCGCCTTTTAGCTGAAGTTGATTAATATCCCTAGCAAAGGTGGCATTTTGCAAGCTCTCTTTACGGTAAGACACCGTGAGAACATTTGTCGGGTGTCTTCTAATTTCCAAGAGCATGTCTGTGACCTCCGTGGAGAGAGCGAAGGAGCCAATATAGATGGGTGACGGAGTCCAATGGCGTTGAGTCCAGTGAGTTCATCTAATGGCGTTGAGTTCAGCCCATTGCCAGTCCACTATGTTGAATGTACTCTTCTCCGTTGAACGTGAACGCATTGAATTGCATGCAGTGACACAAGTTGCATGTACTGGTTTTAGCAACGGGAGGCTTGCTTCGTCCGCTGACGGAATGCTTATTTTGATTGCCAACAGCGCTTCATCTACTGGTACGTTGGCGAAAAGTACCGAAACTTGGGAGCTTCATGTCCATTAAATTAATGTTGGTCAGCCTATTCACGAGGTCGGCGAAGTCTTCTCTTCAACCGACCTCGTGAATTCCTCCAAGTCTTCTCTTAACTGAGCCACGGGGTGGCTCAGTTGGTTAGAGCGCTGGCCTGCACTGAACTGGTCTACCCTGTCCTGGCAACACAGGGTTCGAGTCGCTTCGTGTGCTGGCATTTAGCCCCCGGCCGGGAGTGTCAGTTGGTAGCTGGCCCGATAAGGCCGGGGACGAGCTACCGGGCGGCCGTGTCGGTGCATTGGCGGCACGTTAAGCTTTCGATGAAAATTCTGCCGTTGAACTGGAATTCGTGGATCGGACGGTTCACGCAACAAGCTCTCCTTAGCAATAGAACCCTGGTTCCTAAAGCCACCCGAGCAACAACTCGGATTAAATTTATATATTTTAAGAATGTGCTGCGGTAATCGAACTGAAGGCTTCCGTTGATGGTTTCATCAATATTTTTGCAACTCGGTGTGAAGCGCCTCGAATTCCGGACATGATTGGTCGCATTGCTGCTCCAGGTTTGCGAATTTCGCGAAAAAAAGTCACCAGAAATCGAGAACGGCAAAACCAGCAAATGTTACTCTAGTCGAATGCTGTCGGATTTCACGCAAGCCAATTCAACCGACGAAAGACGCAATAAATTTCCACTTTGCGCTGTCGTCCACCTAACTTCTACAATCTCAGACCACCATGGCAGGTCGACACTTGGCAGGCGTGTGCGGCAGTGACCACAGCATCTCTGATGGTCTCGGACGGTCTCCGACACACTGGCGCGCCCTTACACCGGCACTAGCCGAATTATACAAATATCCCTCCGATTATTAACAGGGTTGTCTGCGGCTTCTATAAGTGGACGGGGAGGACATCAATTGTCCGTCGTGTCGCCCCATATAGCACCACCCCAATCCAGACGATGAGTGCGTAACGCCATCGTGCACCATGCTTCATCGATTTTCTTTTGCACCGTCTCAGGCACCAAGCCTAAGATGGCGTTGATCGATCACCAAAATGGCAAAAGCAGTTATGTGTATTAGGACATAGTCTACAACGTCGCCGAACGCGCCGAAATATTGACACGCTTACCCACCGGCTTCGTCTACGCTTGCGGAATAAAATAACGATTGCTTAAAAACGCCACGCGAATGGCACGGTCACACCCTACGGCCGCACGCCACCAGCGCCGGTGTGTTTGTGTGGAGACTGAATAGCAGCGGTCGGACGTCATCACAGAGCTGGAATAAGCAAGCGCGGATTTCGGCGCCAAAAAGCGGCGCGTGGCGGCGGCTAGCGCTGTGCCGTCGCTCGCGTTGGCAGGTGGCTGATTCGTGCCGGCAGCGACCGGCCAAGCGAATCGCTCAGCGAAGCTTTAGTGTGCCGCTCGCCGAAGTGATCAGGGCATGCAATACACGCGCTAGCGCGATACAATGTGGCCACGGCAGCACTGGGTACCGTGAAGCCCCTCCCCCTGTTCGTGCCCATCAAGCGAGGCTCGGCACACAGCGGCAGCTACGGCTGAACTGCCTATCGCACTGCCCCCGGCAAATCGAGCCAACGCCAGGTGCCAGCTGCGGGGATGGGCAGGCGCCGACGGAGCCGCCAGACGTAATTCGAGTCCCACTGGATAGCAAAAACAACATCCGCTGTCCACCACGCGTAGGCGAGATGCTGCGGCACACACGGGATGCCCCTCGACCATCCACAGAGGCCCGGCGCCAGTCGCCAAGGAGAGCGTCCCACGGAGATCGCTCTGCCATCTTTGGGACGTCGCCGCAACCTAAAGTTCGGTGGTCATCCTCGACGTCAGCGCCCGCACCCGCTTGGCGTTGCAGTTCTTGCAGAGCACGTGACCGTCCAGGGGGTAGCAGCCGCGGCCCTCGGCCTCCGACGAGAGCACCAGACCACAGTCCTGGCCACGGCAGCGACATGTGAGCGTGAGTGTGAACACCAGCAGCGGTCACAAGTCAAACATCTGCGGTCAACATGACACCAGATTAGCACCAGGTTCAGAATCGAAGCACAAGCCTCGACAAGTTTAGACAGCTGGCGGGATATTTCATAACATCCACTGAGGAGGGCAGCGCATGTCCTAGTTCAGATACCTCGCATCATATGACGGGGCAACTCCATATGGGCTCAAATGAAATCTACGATATATCCTCATGGGTTGAACGAGAGTGGGTACTCCGCAAGGGGAAATGGAGGGATGGGGTGGAATTGTCGAGTTTTGCTTAAACCCCATCTCCATATCCACATCGATAATCTATGCATGATTACTTTTTTACGTTAGGCGTCATGAGCGGACATAATACCGGTGGCGCCTCTGGTGGTGGGTTTGTGAGACACCACCAGAGTGGGCTGGGTCTGATTAATGCTATATTCTGTTTTCTAGAGGAGGTGCAGGTGATTTCCAATGGTCAAATTTGAAGAACATTGGAACAAGCTCTCTTATGATGTGTAGTTTATTTCATTATCAAATTTTTTTTACCATGTCACTGCCGTTAAAGTGAGATGAAAGCAATTGACCGCCCAACATCTTGTGATACAAGCGCGCCATACATCTTCTGTATGATGTGCTGACAACTTCCAATGTTCTTAACTAAACAAGAATCGATCGTGCTACATCTTTATATCATCTTGAATAACTTCCATGAAGGTTTAACCCTGTCCCTTTTGTACTCAATTCCAGAATTTGTGTTCCAAATTATCACAGCATTCTGCATTAAATTGTATATCAGATGTTCTACATTACCGAATTAATAGCCAACGGTCTCAAATAAACCGGCATAAAATCAGCTGCCTTTTGATGCCATGCTAAACTACTTTTATCAGGCATGCGGAGCCGGAGCCGGAGCCGGAGCCGGTGCCGCCGGAGCCGGAACATTTTGCCAGGAGCCGGAACCGGAGCCGGAGCCGCCGGGACATTTTACTCGGAGCCGGAGTCGGAGCCGGAGCCGACAAAAGCAGGTCGGCTCCGACTCCGAAAGAGGTGTAAACTAAACAAAATTAGCAAACGCGAAATGAACACATTATACCTAGTATGGTATGGTATGGTATGGTATAAAAACGCATTTTCAAAAGCCAAAATGTTTAAATATATATATGTAACATGTAAATACACGTAACATGTAAAAATATCATCAAATGATTGTAGAATAACCAATAACCATATTCTAGCCTCAGTAGTCAATGCAATAGTTCCATGCTTAGTTTAGTTAAGTTCATTGTTTCCATCATCAACGGATTGTTGTACCTTATTAGAGATGAGGTCAAATATTACAATTTCAACATTGGTGTTCCTTGGACCGTTCACGGGATGGGGAGTGTTGTTGATTCGAGTCTCCCCTCTTCTGATTGCCCCAATACGGCACGAAGCGAGCGTTAGTTTACGAGGGCAAAACACCGAAAAGTGATTTGGGCGGGGTCGGGTGTTTATTTAAAGATAGATACAGGGTTTATAAGGGAAAGTTGTCTATAATTGTCTGAAGTTTGCGCCTCTAAGTGGTCACGGGTAACTTTTTTTTACATACCCTCTCTAGCTCTTACTTGATGGATTAATCACGTTTGGGATGTACGGAACCGGGGCCGAAGCCGGAGCCGCAGCCGCCAGAGCCGGTACATTTTGCCAGGAGACGGAGCCGCCGGGACATTTTACTCAGAGCCGGAGTCGGAGCCGGAGCCGTCCAAAATTTTCCCGGCTCCGCATCCCTGACTTTTATAGATATCTAACCATGTCACTTTTATACTCAATTCCACAATTTTTCTCTCTCGAATTATCACATTATATTCCTTCAAATTGAATATCGGATGTTTCACATTACCGATTTAATTTCCAATGGCCTTAAATAAACTGCCATAAACTCAGCTACCTTCTGATGCCATACTCGACTTCTTTTATATTTATCTAACCCTGTCACTTTTGCACTCAACTCCACGATTTCTGTCTCGAATTATCACATTGCATGACTTTTATTTGTATATCAGATGTTCTACATATGCGAATTAATTTCCAATGATCTAAAATAAACCGCCATAGCATCAGCTGCCTTCTGTCATACTCGACTACATTTATAGTTATCTAACCCTGTCATTTTTGTTACCTTTTGACATGAAGCCTCCGGAATTATTGAGGTTCTGGCATGGGTCGATGCACGCCAAGCGCCGACGGTTGCTGCCCAGAGGATCCGGAGGGTGGCATGACAAAAAGTAACGTAATGTTCCACCCTTCAACAACACTAAGCAGCATCAGTTCTGCCACGCCAAAATGGTATGGGAGAAATTCACGGTTGTACATACATTCTTTCCATCCAACGCCAATAGAGCACAATATTCTTAGACAATATCGAGAAAACCTGTCGACGTCGACTGTAATAGTGGCGCGACTCATGCCAGGTACATCGCCTAGTGCTTCAAAATCTGAAAATCGGCCTCTTACTTTGGCGTTGGGGCCCATTAACATTCAGGGAATGGTTTGCGCCCTACCGTATTATGAATGGCGGCGTGCGGTCGGGGACGGGCCGGAGGCCGCCGGCGACCGGCCGTTAATGTTGGGAAATCGTGTGAGAACGCAATACGCAAAGTAACAATATGCGCAATATATCACTGCAATTGGCAATCAAATTGACGTCTGAAGGCAAGCTAACCTTCATACATGCAATTCGCATCATATCTGATAGATATAGAGTCTCATAAATTGTAACTATATTCTTCGCGCACACACTAATGAACATCCGGACGAGCGTATCGCGGGCGCATGCTTCAGAGGTCTTGGATAGCATCAGGAACCTACCTGCTTCCTTTCTTTACTGCGGGTCCCCCTGATGTCCGCATTAACATTGCGTCTGACGCCTAACGAAATAGCCAGTAATTTCGATCCATTGATTACGCTAGCGCGGATAGCCCGTGATACTGTTCCAGCAAATTATGAAACGCTATATCAATTTGTATTTCTGGGGGAGGGGGAAACAAACAATGAAAGATACTCTGGGCAGAACACGATACAACCTTCCTCTTGGTTGTGGAGTCAGAGCGTCCCTATTAAACTTCGAGAAACAATTCGCGTTTGACAAAAAATACCTCTATAGCCATGCTTCGACTGCAATTCTCCGTCAGTTTTAACGAAACGGAACTCGTGATACCCAGTTTGCTGATTATCTTCCATCTTTATATCTGGCGAGTGACGACTACCTAACAATTTATGTGACCTAATGAAAATAGTACTGATTCACGAAGCTAGGTCATGTCCTCTGGGACCCTCGACGTGATCGGAGGCCGAATGGTATTTGAAATTAAAATTAAATTAGCTCACACAGGAGAGGCAATACTAAATGCAAATCACGACGAAAACATCTCTAGTCCTTGCAGTATCCTTGATTGAAGGCGGCTCATAAAAGCTGCCGGAGGTCGCACTTAAACCACAGACCTCCCACAGTTCAGCCTAGAAGGCTGCATCTCTGCACTGGAACCAACGCCGAAGCAAAGCAGCAGCACGCGAGCGACAATGCTTGCCACCACAGCGGAGGATCTGCAACGGACGATGCCCTGCAGTCGCCGGGCTCTCGTCCCAGGATCGCGGCGCCCCAACAGTGCTGCCTCCTCACCTCACACTTGTAGCACTGCACGTGGAAGCTGCGGTCCAGCGCCACCACCCTGACCGTCTCCTCCTGACCAGGCTCCGGCATGATGGGCTCACTGCACACACTGCACTTGGGCGCAAATTTCCTAGAAGCAAACGCACACACGAGTCATCGAATTAGACACGCCATGCATGAGAAGGGTAGCGTCATCGCTGATCAATGATCGACAAGAGCAGAATACATGCACGGCATGCGGGTGGCCTCCCCCACATAATGGTCGCTGCTCGTAGCTAAGAAAACATGCGCAGACCCATGCTGGTCGCTGAGATCACAAATGGGACAATGAAGCGCAACTTGTATTTCGTGTTGATTCGCCACGAAAGGCTTTTGGCAGTGCTGCTCACATGTGGAAGTCATCTGTTGAGGAGCGCCGCTCACCTGTGGAAGTCTTCGATGCAGTGGATCTGGTTGGCCGCGTCCACAGTGAAGCAGATGCCGTCGAGCGACTTGCCGCACACTACGCAGCTGAAGCACTGCGGGTGGTACGGTTTGCCGGTGGCACGCAGTATCCGGTCCAGGATTGGCTTGGAGCACACACTGCACCGCTCCAGCGTATTCTGCGGAACACCAGGCAGCCGCTGTGAACGTGTCCACTCGGCCGGCACTGTGCGACTCGCACCCCCACCTGTATACTGGCCGCTCCCAGAGCCGAGGCAGGGAGCGGCGCGTAACGTATCGCCACAGGCGGAGCTCCGCGTCATCGAGCGGCCGGCACGTGCGTGCTGAACGGTCAGTCATACACAACGGGCGGCATGCGGTGGGACTTCCAGAGGGTCCACTCAGTCTATGTCTTATGGGGGCGAACTCTTGCAGGGTGTGGATCCAAGCGCGGATTTGGAAACATTTATTCAACTCACTTTGGAGTTATGATTTTTTTTTAACTGGTTGGATTTGAATAGCTATTGGTGGAAGAATGATTTAACACTCGAGGTAAACAGCGGCTCGGGCCTCGGGGCTCGTAACGTCGCAGCGGCTCGCACCATGTAACACTCCTCGCAGTGCGGCCGGTTTTCGACGGCGAAGAATGGCCGTCCCTGCAGCAGCACGTGGCACGCATGGCACGCGAAGCAGGTGACGTGGAACACCTTGTCCATGGCTGTGCAGCCGGTTCCCTCGCCCACCACCTTGTCGCCGCACTTGGTGCACATGCCTGCCAAGTCCATGTGCCCAGTTAGTAAACACATCATCATGCAAAACAAGTAATGCTTGATATTTGAGTTTAAGGGCGCGCCAACTTACGGGTTCATTTAGCGTCCAACAAAAAAAAACAACGGGGAGATGCCGTCGACGAAACATATGGCTGGAACGACAGCGATCACGGAAGGCATAATTTTTGCCTCGTGAAATTTCCGACGACTAGGAGCAAATTTAATCATTTGCATATTAGGCAGGCACTGCAGATGTGGAGATATCAAGATCCGAACGAAAACATGTCTTACTGTAAAACTGCCAACTGCCAATCATATTAACCCCACGTACGCAATCAAATTTCTACACAACTGACGGTGGCAGGGACCAGTCTACCCTCCATCCACCACACTCCTGCACTCGCATTGCCAATATCCTATCATCTTGCATCAGCCAGCCTTGCATTCATCGTACTCGCACATTGTTCTGGCTTACGCCCACCGTCATCTTACACCCACCTAGCGTACATCCTATCCACATCGCACATGCACGGCTCCCCCAAATCCACACCTACGTGCCTCACATCCGTTGCCCACTGCCACACTTCAGCCATCGTTACATCAGCAATGGACAAGTTTCATGTCGAGACCAGGCCGTACTTTTTTTCAAGTGTCACTAGTTACTTTTATTTTGTTTTAAAGACGATGATGGTATTCATTTATTTCTTGAATATCCATAAATTTCTTCAATAATTCAAAGGACCACCTTAGAATATCATGCTTCATGATTGCTCAAAACATTTGCGACGTCACATCTGCCGAGCTCAGCGATGGTTGGTTGTTGGTTTTACGACACGTCGACCGTTGAGTCATGTAGCGTCGCCAATCTCCCACGCCGATTAGTCGCGGGCGAAGAGTAGCGACAGGTGAGACTCGAACCCACAACCTTTCGATTGTGAGACGAGCAACTTACCCCTAGGCTACTCGTCGCGAGCTCAGCGATGCTTGACGAACATTTTATCTTCTATTTGGGAAGCTGCCTGTTCGAAATAATCGCGACAGCTTTAGTTTGCATCACATCCGATCGTCAGCGCCAAATGGATCGTAGAAAACGACGCTATTATTCTTGTCTGTGCCCATGTATACAAATGCAAGTAAGCTAGCTGCAAGTAAGCTAGAAGCAATATTTATCGGCCTCCCGACGGCCGACAAGATGGGGACGTTGTCGAACGATTTTGCTCGCCGAGACAGTCCGCTGATCTCTGCTGGTGGCCCCGCTTGCAAACATTTCTATGTATATTTGCCACTGGTAGTTAAGGGTAGGTACAAGTATTTCGGTAGGCGTGGAAACTGAAATCAGAGTACTTTTTTCAGAAGTTTGAAGATTGACGTTTTTCACATCGAGGATTAGCTTTAAAACGGAGATATTAATCTTCCATTTTTTTGCTGAAAAACTCCAACAAAATAGAAGTACACTTTCTACAAAGATGGAAACTGTGGCTAATTTTTGAATTCTTTGAATTAATTTCTTTTTCCGGCGCAATGTTCATGAATGTGGTCAACATGATGTGGTGACTTGTTTTCTCTGTAAATGCATACTTTTCAGTTGGCTGGCGACGCCAAGAATAGGCTTGGAAATTACTAATATAGCACAAAGATAATGGAAAAGAGTAAAGCGAGCATGGAAAAGCGCTAATGCAAGAGAGAAAAGTTTTGTCTGCGAAGTACCGTTTTTTTTTCGCAACCAAAAACCAGTTACGTGAAACTTGTCCATTGTCAATGTAGCACTACCTCTGCCCGACAGGCGAATGGTGGGGCGGGGCATCTTTCGGAGGCGGCGGCGCCTCACCGAAGAAGTCCGGTTGAGGGTTGTCGAGGCCGTGCACCAGCAGACTGGTGAGCGTGTCCACCTCGGCTTCGCGGCCCGTCCGGTCCGGGTTGGTGACCGGCTGGGCGCTGGGTGCCGTCGCCAGACCTTGGGCGCCGGGCGCCACGAACGGTCCGCTCGGCGGGTAGGGCGAGCGTGCGGCGCCCGGCCCGCCGCCCGGCCGCGGCCGCACCGGCTCGTAGATGGACTCGTACGTGGAGCTCTGCGGCGGGCGGACCACCAGGTGGGCGTTAGTCTTGTCACCTGGCCACCACCAGTGGAGTCGCCTGTCAGCGGCCACTGGGGACGCCACGGTATCGGCGCAGCCGCGCCTACAAAGGCTCCGATCACGATTGGGTTTGGGGGCGCATCGACCAGGGTAGGTCATTTAGCGGTCATCCCTACGAGCAGAGCTGTGAGGGCAACTGGACTGCCCTGAAGATCATAAGTCCCCAATGCAAAAGGTGTGCTGCGTACGAGTTCCGCAACAGAGAGAATTCGACATGAGTACGGAGGAATTGGCCTACGTTGGCGGCGGATTAAAGTCTCTTCGTGCAGCCTTCGTCATTTCGAGGCTGTGGAATGTGGGAGACGGATACCATAGGGTAGAGGGCAAGAGCTAGAATACGAGGTGGGCGGGCAGTACGAGAGGGTACGGGTGGTGGTGGGTGGTGTTTGGTGGTGGTGAGTCAACTAGGTCGGTCACTTTTTAGCCCGAACTTCTTGAATGCCTCTCAATACGCACTTCTACAATACCTATCGAGACGGGTGTCGCTCGGTATGCTTTTGAAGGAGCACACGATCTTCCAATGCTAAATTAGGCCCTTCATTTATATTTATTTTGTGGTTTACAACGCACTTTATGCATTGATCACGGCTAATGGCACCGCCCACACTGCTTCGTCGGTGGGCCGTGGGATTTGGAAGTGTCTCGAGTGGTGCGAATGTTAAACGCCGGACCTTGGTATCCAGAGCTAAAAACCTTAACTACACGGCCACCCAGATCACGGCCATAAACTGGGTCTTTTCAATGTTAAATTGTTCCGTCCTATGTTAAATTATGCATACCCGAAATTCAGCCATAATTATTCAGGACAATCCCTCACCTTGCTTAACAATATTTGGTATATTAGCAGCGCAAGTAAAATCTTCCAATAACAGCCTCACTGCTTCCTTCATGGGCTAGACCATGGCATGTCGTTTGTCGAGCTCGACCAGCCCGACACCAGTACGGAGATATCGCCTATTGCCATTGCGTGACGGCACACACGTTTCCATAGAACTACACCCCTGCCAATCAATCAGTAGCAGGTTTTCCAGACAGACTCGGCTGTCGTGGTGGTGCGCTGGGCGGGCCGTCGGGTCGGCCAGCCACAAGCGGCTGGGATAACCTGCAGCGGGCCTCTCCCACATTCGGACTGCTCACCGTTTGTGAGGCGGGTGCATACGTAGAAAACTGATTATTGGCCGGGTACGTCGGTGGCGGCGCCCCCTGGTTGGCGCGGCGCAACTCCGAGTAGCTCGAACTGACGGGAGATGGCGGGGCGGGCAGTTCTGTCGTATATTCGGAGGAGTCCACGTAGAGATCGGGCGGGGGAGGCGGCGGGAGATCCTCGTCTGTGGCGGTGGGGTACGCCGCCTCTGAAACGGAAGACCGGTGGCTTACCGCGAGCTGCCTAATGACATTCACATCGTCAGCACAGAAACACGACGTGGGACGTATGGATCAGCACAACCTGCAGGAAGCACTGCGTGTGGCTGTCAGGCCCGCAAAAATATGCGTCAGGCTAGAGCCGGTTCACACTGTCGGGTCTGTGGGGACTGAGAGGGGACATAAGTGGAGAGTCGTGGCCAATGCTGGTGGGTGAAATTGTGCTCTTTATGGCATTTATTCCAGTCAATGGTCACTGACACGTGGGAAGTCTCGGCAACATTTGTGTGACAAGTCACAACTGCCTTATGATGTTCTCTACCTCTGAAAATACCGTAAATTTCGTAATCTAGCGCACACTTTTAGCTATTAGGTTAGACAGTTGAAATACAACTTCGAAAGGAATACATCAATAAATAAAAGGAGAAAAGACTAGTCAATAAATGCATCGATAAGTGATAAAAATGTGTGCTGTGCGTATGATAGGTTCGCTACACATAGCGGTTAGGCTAGATAAGGAGGTTGATTGAACCTCCTGGTTGATGTTTATTGAACCATTAGCTATATAAAGATGTCAATTGAGCATTAGCTTAACAGCACCTATACCCCTAGCTAGGTAATTCCGAAGTGAATATTTTAGTTGGAGACAATGTAATAAATTTCTTCGAACAAATTTAGGAGCTTCCGGGTCTGTCAGTATCATTAACAACCTAAACATATGAACTGCCCATCTGCCAATGCTGGAGGCCATCAGGATGCAAGGCGTGCGTCTCCCCTCGTGACATCAACGTCTCAGCAAGCCGTCATACTCAGACAATGATCGGCTATTTGGGCTTAAGGGCGCATGAACTGCCGGTGGCTATCTAGCGTCCACATACTCCATCACACTTATCACCTTCCAACATAACATATAACAATCCCTGCATGGAGTAGCGTTGAGAGTAAGACTGTGTGTATTTGATATTCCGCCTGCAGTGAACAAGAATTTGTGACCATCTTGGCTTCAGGATTGGACACATAATAACGACCTAAAAGACAGAAAAGATTAGTGCAACTATGAGCCACAAAGACCCTTCTTGGTTGCACTCTGAACACTCAATCAGTTGCCCACCAAATCCGTTGATCAGCCCTCCCTGGAATACTGAAAAGCAAGCCCTCTATTCTTATAACGATTGTCTATGCCGTTTTTAAACATGTTCAATGTGCTGCTACTGACGATGGTTTCTGGAAGCTGGTTCTAGTGTTCTACTACCCTGTTGGTAAAGAAAAACTGTCTTAACCTTATCCTGCTGTGGTTAACTTTAATTTTGAATTGTTGACGTCTAATTGCATCATTTAGGTTAACTTCAAACATTTCCACAAGATATCCCTTATACAGGCCATGCACAACTTTAAAGACCTCGCTGAGATCTCCTCTCAACCTTTTATATCTAAGTGAAAACATATTCAATTTATTCAATCTTTCCTCATATGCCAGTTTGCTTATACCATTCAACATTTCTGTAGCCCTCTTTTGTACTCTCTCTAAAAGCCAACAATCTTTTGCATAACTAGGAGACCAAGCTTGGATGCAGTATTCCAAATGTGGCTTGGCATATGCACAGTAAAGCTTCCTGATGACTTCCTCACTTCTGTATGATATATTCATATTTCTTGCCCCAAGCATTCTCAGTGCCTTCTTCCGGGCTTCCTTGGTCTTTTCTGATGCCCCCAATTTTGTGTTCAGAATAACACCTAAATCTTTCTCCTATTGAATCACTTGGCATAGTATCATACTTGGCACATTTACACATATCACACTTGGCATCATAGTACTTGGCCACCCATCCAGTATGGAGCCTTCATGTGCTGCTTACCTATATGCATGATTTTGCACTTATCAAAATTAAATTTCATTTGTCATTCTTCGGACCACTTCACCAGTTCGTCTAAGTCTTTCTGCAGCGAGATATTCTCATTATTACCTGTTATTGCCCTAAAGACTTTCAAATCATCCGCAAATGTCAAAACCTTACTGCTTAGGCCACTTTCAATGTTATCTACAAATATAATGAACAGTAGTCGCCCCAGTACTGTCCCCTGAGGGACTCCACAAAGAACATTTTGCCATGATGGCTGCACCATTTAACATCACTCTTTGTTGTTTATCTGAAAGCCACAACTCTATCCATTTTAAGATGCTACCTGCAATACCATGGACCTGAAGCTGCATCATTAACAGTCTATGGGGTACCTTGTCAAAGGCCTTACTAAAGTCAAGATATGCTATATCAACCTGATTTCCCTGATCAAATTGTTCTGTAGCGAAGTTCAAAAGGTCCAAGAGATTTGTGAGACACGGTCGCCATTTTATAAACCCATGTTGAGTATCTTGAATCAATCTGTTTCCTTCCAGATAACTAACTATTCTATCCTTGATAATTGATTCGCGTACCTTGCAGGCTAGAGATGTGATACTCACTGGCCAATTAGTTTTCAACATTTCCTCTTTCTCCTTTCTTGAAAATAGGAACCACATTTGCCCTTTTCCAATCTGCTGGAACTTCATTTTATGAACCTGATCTACAAAATATTATACTAAGTGGAAATGCCAGTTCCTTTTCAGCTTCCTACAATACCCTAGCATAAATTTAATCATGTCCTTATTTGGCTATATTTTCCTGATATGATGGAAAACAACATCACTATCAATGAAATCAACATCGTTTATCCGATCACATATCGCTGAACTATGGTGTACGGTCGGCAGATTAGTTATATCTTCCAATGTAAACACTGATTTAAACTTCTTGCTGAGTTCCTTAACCATCTCACTATATTCACCCAATATAGTCCCATTTACTTACAGTGGACCAACTGTACTAGAAACTTTACTCAGCTTGCAGAAACTAAAGAACTTTTTGCTGTCCCCATTACAGTTCCTAGCCAAATCCAATTCTTTTGCTCGCTTTGCTGCTCTGGTTTTTCGCTTCACAGCGTCTCTAGCTTTTCGATACGACCTTAGATTTACGATATTTGAAGCTTTCTGAAACACTCTAAATGCAGATTCCTTAGCCTTGATTGGTTTTATCAAGTCCGGTATAAGCCATGCTGGCCTTCCTACCCTAATCCTACCTTTGACACATTCCGTGTAGTGAAATTACAAATGTAGGGCTGTTCCTGGATGTTTGGCATCCATCAGTTTATCCTTTCCAGAAAATTATCCTCCCATTATTTTCACTGGAAGGTTGAATGGGGCTGTTTGACAATGAACTGACCTGTGCTAATGTCTTCAAGATTCACCGGGAAGTGGAAGCTGAGCTTTGGATATCACAAGTTGGAATACAAATATCCTCTCCGTATTTGATTACGCAAACATTTTCCTCTCCATATCCAAGATTACAAAACAACAAACCAGCCTTGCTTGCTATGCTCAGGATTATAACAGGGACAAATAGCCACCGCAAGCCTTGCTGATGAACGGTAATGCAGTCAATCTTGTCAGCCGAAAGTTAGTGCCGCTGAATGGATTGAGCACAAAATCGACGACGCTCGCATGTGATGAACTATACCAACGCACAGAGGCGCAGCCAACAGGGGGCGGGGTCGGCTCGCTCCACTTAGCAACCGAAACTACACTAAACAAAGCAGGAAATTGACATTTTCACTGCATAACACCGAACTTTTCGGCGTGTGAAGTGTACCGAAGGCATTCTCTATTGCATTTTTTTCTCGTCGGCCCCCTTAACAAATCCTGGCTACGCCACTGCCAAAACATCTTGAGGACGGCTTGTACAAGCTTAATTTTCCAACATGCCATCCATAGTGGACGATCTGTCTCCAGACTGCAGATGGACGAACCAGCCAAATAGGCAGACATTGCGTTCACATCACGAGCCCTTTTGGTCGGATTTCGGAACTGATTGATTTTGTGGGCTCATGAGTGCATTACCATCGAGGTCACGTGACGCTCATCGGATCCCGGATACAGTATGCCTAGATCACCAGACGCAGAGACCAGATTGAAACAGCCGGCTGGCCGACCCACACAGAATGCGGAGCTACACAGCCTGTGCTGGATGACCCACACAGTATGCGGAGCTACGCAGCATGCGCTGGCCGACCCACACAGTATGCGGGGCTACGCAGCCTGCGCTGGCCGACCCACACAGTATGCGGGGATACACAGCCTGTGCTGGCTGACCCACACAGTATGCGGGGCTACGCAGCCTGCGCTGGCCGACCCACACAGTATGCGGAGCTACACAGCCTGTGCTGGCTGACCCACACAGTATGCGGAGCTACGCAGCCTGCGCTGGCCGACCCACACAGTATGCGGGGCTACGCAGCCTGCGCTGGCCGACCCACACAGTATGCGGGGCTACGCAGCCTGCGCTGGCCGACCCACACAGTATCGAGTAGCCTGCGCTGGCCGACCCACACAGTATGCGGGGCTACGCAGCCTGCGCTGGCCGACCCACACAGTATGCGGGGCTACGCAGCCTGCGCTGGCCGACCCACACAGTATGCGGGGATACACAGCCTGCGCTGGCCGACCCACACAGTATGCGGGGCTACACAGCCTGTGCTGGCGCCACACAGTATGCGGGGCTGCGCTGGCCGACCCACACAGTATGCGGGGATACACAGCCTGTGCTGGCTGATCCACACGGAATGCGGGGCTACCTGTCGGTCTGCTCGTTGGACGAGCTGTGCTGGCTGATCCACACGGTCTGCTGGTTGGACGAGCTGCGGGGCTACCTATCGGTCTGCTCGTTGGACGAGCTGTGCTGGCTGATCCACACGGTATGCGGGACTACATACCGGTCTGGCCGTTGGACGAGCCGTGCTGGTTGTAGGTGTACTGGGAGGGCATGTAGGGCGGCGGCGGAAGCTCCTGATTGGCGGAGAACTCTGGTGGCGGCGGCAGCGGCTGGCTGGGCAGACGCTGCAGCGGGGGCGCCGCCGACGGGGCCGGCGGCTGCGGCGGGCCCAACACCTGCCGCAGGTTATACGAGGTCACGCAGGTCACACGGTCACACCGGTCACACACTGTATCGCATGAAGCGCTACGAGGTCACAGCAAGTTGCATCAAATCAAAAAAACGTCCCACGATGTTCAACCAGATCGAACGTGTCAAACGTGACCAGCTGAGGTCTCAAGAACTCACCTGGGGTCACATGAGGTTATGCAGGATTGCTGAAGTGCCACAGGTAACGTGGAGTCTCACAAGGTCACATAGGGTGACATAGGGTCAAATAAGGTTAAAATATTACGTATTATGAGACACGCCGACTATGCTGGAACAGAGGGCTATCCGACCAGCACTGTGTGCGAGGGTGCATATTCGTGTCTCCGTTAGATGCGCAACATCGCAGCAGGTATGGCACCACACGATGCCACCGGAGGTCACACGATATCACACCAGGATTGGAAAAGAACGACATAATCCCGGATTAGTTCCATCCAGAACATTATCATCTCCAGAAAACTGCCTCTTCTTTTACTTGCCGGGAAGCTTTTTGGTGCAGCTTAGCGATGATTGGTGATGTGTTCCTCACTCATACAATGTTCAAAAAGTCACTGGAAAGGAAATTATCCTCTTAAAATTGGATCCTAAAAAGTCCTCTCCACATCCACGATTCCAAAACAAATTCAACCAGTCAGACAATGTCGTAACCTCGTGTGGGTCACACGAGATTACGACAGATCACATGTGGTACAGGAGCTGATACAGGACGACAAGCGGTCATGTGACGTCATTTCCGAGGCGCATGATGCCGTCAACGCACGTGACCGGAATGACGCTTCGAAAAAATTGCACGGCGCATGATAACTCACGAGTCCACAGAAGTCGTGTGCGTTCTGTACACTGCCTCACGATTCGTAATGTCACAGAACATACCTGCCGCCATCCCAAGAACAGTGCAATCACGGCGCATCGGCCAGTTGGTTTAAGGAGCTTCGTCACGAGATACACGTACGTCACTCAGGGACGTCCGTGCCCTCCACCCACGCTGATCCCAGCTCGCGAGACGCATATCGTAGGCCCAGGTGGCAGATCGTACCGGGTTATGTGCATCCATAGGCATGCGTATTACACGGCGGCTCAGACAATGTCGCCTGAAATGGCAATGCAATGTGGATTTGTGAAATTAAAACTGGATGATACACTGTCTGCATTGTTTTCATCCAGAATCCTACGGTTTACCTCAGCTACACTGTCAAAATTTCACGTATTTCACAATTCCTACAACATAACATACCCACATGCATGACCTTAATTTCGCCTGGATCTGCTTCGTTACACTGACATCAGCCGAGGACTGTGCACGGATCCTGCGCCTGACATTGTCCGAGGACTGAGCAGGGATACTACGCCTCACATATCAGCCGAGGACTGAGCAGGGATCCTACTCCTGACATCAGCCGAGGACTGTGCACGGATCCTGCGCCTGACATTGTCCGAGGACTGAGCAGGGATACTACGCCTCACATATCAGCCGAGGACTGAGCAGGGATCCTACTCCTGACATCAGCCGAGGACTGAGCAGAGATCCTGCGCCTGGCATATCAGCCGAGGACTGAGCAGAGATCCTGCGCCTGGCATATCAGCCGAGGACTGGTAGGGATACTGCGCCTGACATATCATCCGAAGATTGTACAGGTATCCAGTGCCTTTGTGATCTGTGTATGTCGGCGAGTGTGTACTGAACTGGCCGCAGCGACAGAGCTCATCTGCACAACGGTTTCCTCATGCCTTGAAATTAAATAGCCTCTTCTGCTCATAACGCAAAATGTCGGCGGTGTGGACTATCCAAATTGTCTCCAACTTCCAGCTAGTGCAAGAATACCCGGCTGAACGAACTCCACAACAGATATGTTCGGCCAACGCTCGAACTCATACAACTGTTCAGAATGAAACTCTAAATGTGCACTTCATTTCTATTCAGCTATCTTCAACCAGTCATTGGGTGTCGTCATGGTATAGCCCATGAAGTCGTGTTTCACCAATCACGTCAGCTCCTTGTGCCAACTACATTTCCAATTACATGTGTATCCATGTGTGTGCGCTATACCTTCCGCTTGATGACCTTCATATATAATAGTTTTCTAAATTAAGACCATCATGGATCATGCAAATTTCCACTCATTCCACTGAAGCCCTTCAAACTCCATTTTCTCCCCTGTCATACGATGAAGAATAGTATGTCATCAAGAAAGAACCAAGAAGGTCAGCGCTGTTTTGGGAAGTTCAGATGAGTTCCATGGTACTCAAGTGCCATGGAATGCCATGTCTTCGCTCACCTCTCGACTTTGGAATGGTATTCGCATTCATGTTTGCAATCATTTCATTGCATATTTATTTATACTATTTCCATTCAATGGAATTTAAATGCAGTCCAGCTGCTTGAAATGCTTGCCGACCTAGATGGACGTCAGGAAAGCTGTTTACAAGAAGCTAACCTCGCCAACTTCGCTTTTAACGTGCGAATGAATTGCTTTATCTCTCCCCAGTGTGATAACAGTCGTCATAGGCGCAACGCAAAGGCATAAAACAATTGGTATCTCAAGTAACTTAAGTCCAAAAGGTGTTTTTTTTGGTGTTGTTGTTGTTTGTTTCTGCGCGGGGGAACAAACAACTTCCGCATTTACCCTACAAATAGTGCCCGAAATCCGGAGCCTTTTTAGATGGGTGCAGTGAGACTTCTGCAGCCTCACGTCATTTCCGTGCCTCGGACCGCCCCTGCCTAGTGGTCAAGTCTGGCTTGATGTGATGTGCTCAGCATGATAACCATTTCATTCAAGCGCATGCTCGGCACGGGCAGAACATGGTGCTTGCCACCTCTGCACACGTCAAACCGCCAAACACTCTGTTCCACTTCCTACCAGTTATGAGAACAGCTGACTTGCGGTTCTCTGCCGCTCCCTCCTCCAATAGTCTCAAGGTATGAGCGCTGTGTGTTTGGGACAGAACGATAGATGGTCTGGGCACGGAGCGACCGGGACGCCAGCGCTGCAGCAGGTGTCAGGGTCGACAGACACAGATGCTGGTGGCAGACGTGGGTGCCATGTGCAAGTGTTAGTGACACAGATGACGGACACAGATGATGGGTCGGGGTGACGGACACAGAGCCTGGGGCAGAGGTGAACGACACACCTGCTGGTGGCAGAGGTGAACGACACACCTGCTGGTGGCAAAGATGAACGACGCGCCTGCTGGTGGGAAAGGTGAACGACACACCTGCTGGTGGTAGAAGCGAACGACACACCTGCTGGTGGTAGAGGTGAACAACATGGCTGGTGCTGGCGGAGGTCGATGTACCGATTGGACGGCCCCGGTTGCGCAATATCACCGTCTGTTTACGCCGGGCGCCGGCGCCCGATGATATGCCTCCCGCCTCCAGCATCCAGCTTCACTCGGCCTGTGCTGCGTCACACTGAGCAGTCCCCCTTCCGCCACCACGACGAATAAAGCACGTTACACACCGAAACCGCTTCAAATCTTACGGACGTCTCACGTCTATCTCGAACGGACTGGGAAACGTCAAGGATCGCGGGCATTGCGTCCAGCTGTGGTCTCGACGCACGTCGGAGGTGCGTGTGTGGCGCAGTGGCGCACAAGTGGAAACAGTTTCCACTTGTGGACGTACGTCGGACGGACGGAACGCGGACGTAAAATGGGCGTGAAGCGTCGCGCCAGAGCCGGCCATAACTGCTGCCACACACTGCGCCCGCCGAAAACGGATAGCCCCCGCCCATGTTACGGACGTTCGACGGACGTCCGATGTCCGTCATTCGTAAAATCTGAAACGGGCGCGGTGTTAAACGGGCTTAAGCTGTGCGGCGTGACTGTAGACGTCGCCGCCGACAGGAGACAGCTGATCACCCGTACTTGGCCGTGACCTGCCGACCCGCTTTGATCATTTCAGCGCCCAGCCCACGGCACCGAACACTGTGCGGGGGTGCCCGGCCTCGCGGACGTGGTCATTGCCGGTGGCAGCCGCCAGAATGGGCGGAAGCACAGCGGTCGCCGCGCGGTAAAGCAGATTCGGTGCGCGCCCAGCAATGTGCCCCTCACGCTCACCCTGTTGAGCTGATTGGAAACGACAGCCGCAGCGGAGCACATAAAGGGCGATTCACGCTTCCCCATTCTAGGCTCATGTGTTGCAGACGAAGGTGCGCGTGAGCTTACGCCGAGCGTACTGCGAGCAGCGCGATACTTGACGAGCAGAGGCAGCAGCACGCCGAAGCGTTTGCGGCGAACAATCACGTGGATTGACGGAGCGGCGGCGCGGTCGAACGTAGATTGGATCCGGACCGATAAGACGGAAGTCTTACTCTGTTTCCCATACGACTTGTGTGTCCATGAATACAAATAGCCAGCTCGATTCGTCTTCGCAAAAGCACATGGTCACTAGTCAGTCTGCGCGTCATCACTCGCAAACGATCGGCGGGTGTGCGATAACATCACACGAATCTGAAAATCCTGCCTACCAAACGAAAGCGCTCCATTTCAGTTGGTGATTGACGTTGGATACGCACACCTTGACAGCCGCCTAGCAGCCTATTATATCTCACACGTTTCGTGGAAAGCTTCCAAATGGACTAGCAGTCCGCCAGGAGAGACCTCGAGGATTGCCGAGAGCCACCTCGAGGATTGCTGAGAGCCACCTCGATAATTGTTGGGAGTGGTCACAAGGAATGCGGAAGCGATCTCGAGGGGCCACCTCGAGGATTACTGGGAGTGGCCGCGATCGATCATCAGGACGTGCGACATACCATGCATGTCGCACGAGGCGACCCAGAGCGACCTCAAAGATTGCCAAGAGTGGCCGCGATCGGCCATCGGGACGTGCGACATACCATGTCGCACGAGGCGACCCAGACGTCGCACGATCCGTCACCGTCTTGTGTGTGTGTACGCACAGTGCACATTGATCAGTGCACACTGCTCAGTGCACAGCCACACCGCCATCGTCAATGACACGCTTTGGCTCTTTTGCGACACACGATACTGCCGGGCCATCCAGCGTCGCCAGCCCTTGCGACCATGGGTCGCGGGCGGACGGGAAAACTGGCACTTGGCGAGACTCGAACTCAAGACCTTTTGATTCGACGTCGGACATCACAGTCACTCGTTGCCGAGCACCCGGCCAGATTGGCGACTACATAGCTACGTCGTCGACCAGTAGCCATCACTAAAACGTAAGACATCGGTCGTTCTTTGCACCACAGTAACAGACCATCAGGTACTGGCCATCAGCCTCACGACAAAAATGACATCTTATCGGTCATTGACATCATAGCTATAGCAGTGCATGGCGCCCAGCCAACATTGGAGACAGCTGTTTTCTTTTGCTCACGATCGTCGGTGTTGTTACCAGTTGGTGGCAGGTCAGGATGGCGGTTACCTGTGTTTGTTTGCTTGTTTATTGGCTGGTTCTTGGCGCACTTATGCACGACCACGGCTAATGTCGTCGCCCACGCTGTTTCGCAAGTGGGACGCAGGACTAAGAAATATCCCCAGTGATGCGAGTGTTGAACTCGAGACCTGTCGCACCCAGGGTTTAACACTTTAACTACACGGCCATCTCGCCCCGTGGTTACCTGAGCTGGCGGCTTCTTCGGTTTGGGCGGCACCACGGGCGCCACCTTCCTGACCGATCCGGCCGGATCGGAGCAGTGCCGGTACCCCTGCGGCGTCGAGTTGGTGACCTGCAGCCGACTCAGCGCGCTGTCCAGCTTATAGGTGCCTCCACTCATGGTAGCGGTGTCCTGCAACACACAGCGTACCGCTCAGTCAGCATACCACTCAGCCAGTGTCCCCGCACAATCATCACATGGCGGCGGCGTCCTGCAACACACAGCGTACCACTCAGTCAGCATACCAGTCAGCCAGTGTCCCCGCACAATCATCACATGGCGGCGGCGTCCTGCAACACACAGCGTACCGCTCAGTCAGCATACCACTCAGCCAGTGTCCCCGCACAATCATCACATGGCGGCGGCGTCCTGCAACACACAGCGTACCGCTCAGTCAGCATACCACTCAGCCAGTGTCCCCGCACAATCATCACATGGCGGCGGCGTCCTGCAACACACAACGTACCGCTCAGTCAGCATACCACTCAGCCAGTGTCCCCGCACAATCATCACATGGCGGCGGCGTCCTGCAACACACAACGTACCGCTCAGTCAGCATACCACTCAGCCAGTGTCCCCGCACAATCATCACATGGCGGCGGCGTCCTGCAACACACAGCGTACCGCTCAGTCAGCATACCACTCAGCCAGTGTCCCCGCACAATCATCACATGGCGGCGGCGTACCTGCAACACACAGCGTACCACTCAGTCAGCATACCACTCAGCCAGTGTCCCCGCACAATCATCACATGGCGGCGGCGTCCTGCAACACACAGCGTACCGCTCAGTCAGCATACCACTCAGCCAGTGTCCCCGCACAATCATCACATGGCGGCGGCGTCCTGCAACACACAACGTACCGCTCAGTCAGCATACCACTCAGCCAGTGTCCCCGCACAATCATCACATGGCGGCGGCGTCCTGCAACACACAGCGTACCGCTCAGTCAGCATACCACTCAGCCAGTGTCCCCGCACAATCATCACATGGCGGCGGCGTCCTGCAACACACAGCGTACCGCTCAGTCAGCATACCACTCAGCCAGTGTCCCCGCACAATCATCACATGGCGGCGGCGTCCTGCAACACACAGCGTACCGCTCAGTCAGCATACCACTCAGCCAGTGTCCCCGCACAATCATCACATGGCGGCGGCGTCCTGCAACACACAACGTACCACTCAGTCAGCATACCACTCAGCCAGTGTCCCCGCACAATCATCACATGGCGGCGGCGTCCTGCAACACACAGCGTACCACTCAGTCAGCGTACCACTCAGCCAGTGTCCCCGCACAATCATCACATGGCGGCGGCGTCCTGCAACACACAACGTACCGCTCAGTCAGCATACCACTCAGCCAGTGTCCCCGCACAATCATCACATGGCGGCGGCGTCCTGCAACACACAACGTACCGCTCAGTCAGCGTACCACTCAGCCAGTGTCCCCGCACAATCATCACATGGCGGCGGCGTCCTGCAACACACAACGTACCGCTCAGTCAGCGTACCACTCAGCCAGTGTCCCCGCACAATCATCACATGGCGGCGGCGTCCTGCAACACACAACGTACCACTCAGTCAGCATACCACTCAGCCAGTGTCCCCGCACAATCATCACATGGCGGCGGCGTCCTGCAACAGCCACCATGCCACTCAGTCAGCATACAACTGCAGCACACGTCCAGCCGCCACCCTCCGCGGCACCGGAAGCCGGTGATCCAGACCGCCGCGTCACTCGTGCTGTGGCGACCAGCTTCGGCAAGCCTGTGACCAAAGGCGGTGTTCAGCTCACCACCGCAGAGCCGTCAATACGCTGGTGGCGCTCCTCGGGCCACACTGTGATTATCTCCTCGGGCCACACTGTGATTATCTCCTCGGGCCACACTGTGATTATCTCCTCGGGCCACAGTGTGATTATCTCCTCGGGCCACAGTGTGATTATCTCCTCGGGCCACAGTGTGATTATCTCCTCGGGCCACACTGTGATTATCTCCTCGGGCCACAGTGTGATTATCTCCTCGGGCCACAGTGTGATTATGTATCTCCTCGGGCCACAGTGTGATTATCTCCTCGGGCCACACTGTGATTATCTCCTCGGGCCACAGTGTGATTATCTCCTCGGGCCACAGTGTGATTATCTCCTCGGGCCACAGTGTGATTATCTCCTCGGGCCACAGTGTGATTATCTCCTCGGGCCACAGTGTGATTATCTCCTCGGGCCACAGTGTGATTATCTCCTCGGGCCACAGTGTGATTATCTCCTCGGGCCACACTGTGATTATCTCCTCGGGCCACACTGTGATTATCTCCTCGGGCCACACTGTGATTATCTCCTCGGGCCACAGTGTGATTATCTCCTCGGGCCACAGTGTGATTATCTCCTCGGGCCACAGTGTGATTATCTCCTCGGGCCACAGTGTGATTATCTCCTCGGGCCACAGTGTGATTATCTCCTCGGGCCACAGTGTGATTATCTCCTCGGGCCACAGTGATCTGATTATCTCCTCGGGCCACTGTGATTATCTCCTCGGGCCACAGTGTGATTATCTCCTCGGGCCACAGTGTGATTATCTCCTCGGGCCACAGTGTGATTATCTCCTCGGGCCACAGTGTGATTATCTCCTCGGGCCACACTGTGATTATCTCCTCGGGCCACAGTGTGATTATCTCCTCGGGCCACAGTGTGATTATCTCCTCGGGCCACAGTGTGATTATCTCGGGCCACAGTGTGATTATCTCCTCGGGCCACAGTGTGATTATCTCCTCGGGCCACACTGTGATTATCTCCTCGGGCCACAGTGTGATTATCTCCTTGGGCCACACTGTGATTGGTTGGTTATTGGAGTTTAGGGGCGCATCGACTGCATCGGTCATGCAGCGCCCATAACATCGTCAGTGAAACAGTGAAATGCAAGCAACATCGTCAATCAGACAGAGAAAAGTAAACACCAGTCAAACAGTGAAATGGGAGTAACATCAGAGAAACAGTGAAATTCACGAAACATCATCAGTGAAAAGTGAAATTCACGAAACATCATCAGTGCAACAGTGAAATTCACGAAACACCATCAGTGAAACAGTGAGATGGAAGAAACATCAGTAAAACAGTTAAGCAGCAAGAGCAAGCGAAGACCAACCAGTGACATGTCACTGGGAGAAATACAGGACGAAATACGACGGAGCTAAGATCTCCCCGAGTAAACAACATCAAAACGCACTTGCGAGAGGAACTCGAATAACTGTCCAGAATGAACGATGCGTGATCCATCACCCAGAAGACCCGCCATCGTTAGCGTGGATACATCTCGTCCAAATAATCGTCGTCGTTGTGCTGAGAATAGGGGGCACACCAGAAGAACGTGCCTCACTGTCAATGGCATGTCACAGCGAGTGCACATCGGTCTGTCCTCGTTTCGTAGCAGGTAGTCGTGGGTAGCATAAGTGTGGCCTATTCGTATCCTGGCGAGTAGCACTTCTTCCCTCCGGGAAGTTCTAGATGATGATTTCCAACACCCCAAAGTTGGCCTGATGGTTCTTAGTTTGTTTTCGCCGGTCGAGTCCCAAACTTGTTGGCACTTGTCCTGGAAGAATGCGTTGATTGCCTGGCTGAAGTGTATCGCGGGAAGAGGAAGTGAATGGGTGTACTGTCTCCGCGCAGCAAGTTTTGCTGCTTGGTCAGCCAGCTCATTCCCCCTTATTCCAGCATGGCTTGGTATCCAGCAGAGGGTTACATTTTTCCCGCCTCGCTTAAGCATAGTCATGCGCAATAAAACATCCTGCGCGACAGGGTCATGAGGATAAAACTGTTCCAACGCTAGAAGGCTACTCAGAGAGTCAGATAATATTACGTGATTGACTTCGTTCTCTGTTTCGATGAAACATCTGGCCTTTGTGATGGCTAGAAGTTCAGCCGTGTAAACAGTTGCGTGAGGAGGCAGCGTGAACGATCAGATCGTGGCACCACTCACAAAGGCACATCCCACGCCATCATCAGTTTTCGAACCGTCGGTGTAGGTGAGAGTGCATGAACGATAGGCGTGAATGTGTTCAAGACTCTTCATCCGAAACACCTCTGGGGTAATTTCGTCCTTACGAGTGTCTGTCAGCGTCGTGTCAACCGACGGCTGGATCAGTTCCAAAGGGAGAACGGGCAGTGGCTCAGTCCTTCTAATGCTACGCATTCGAATACCACTCCCCTCTGCCAACTTCCACAACTTCACGCAGAAAGGAGGAAGTGAATTGCCACGCCCGCCACAGAACATCGCACGCGTACGGTGAGCAAACAAGGCCTGGTATGCTGGATTTAGAGGAAATGTGATCATCTCCTCGGGCCACACTGTGATTATCTCTTCGGGCCACACTGTGATTATGTATCTCCTCGGGCCACACTGTGATTATCTCCTCGGACAACACTGTGATTATCTCCTCGGGCCACACTGTGATTATCTCTTCGGGTCACACTGTGATTATCTCCTCGGGCCACACTGTGATTATCTCTTCGGGCCACACTGTGATTATCTCTTCGGGCCACACTGTGATTATCTCTTCGGGCCACACTGTGATTATGTATCTCCTCGGGTCACACTGTGATTATCTCCTCGGGCCACACTGTGCTTATCTCCTCGGGCCACACTGTTATTATCTCCTCGGGCCACACTGTGATTATCTCCTCGGGCCACACTGTGATTATCTCCTCGGGCCACACTGTTATTATCTCTTCGGGCCACACTGTGATTATGTATCTCCTCGGGTCACACTGTGATTATCTCCTCGGGCCACAGTGTGATTATCTCCTCGGACAACACTGTGATTATCTCCTCGGGCCACAGTACTCCGTCTACTCGGAATGGTGACGGTGCCGTTCAATGGTTTTGCGGATCAGGACAACGGCGGACGGCTGCTGTGCGACGCTGGCTGCCGTTGCCTGTGCGATGTACAGCGCCTGGACAGCAAACATCACAGGCAGACTGGGCGACTCGTTTCTACAGGAACTCCCTCGAAACAACAAAACACGTCCACGCTACCATTCGTGCTGGCATTGAGACGAGTTATTCTATAGAAATAATTTACACTACTATTTGTAGAAAGAAGACACGCAGGCTGAAATGAATTGTGAACAGGTAACATTGGCGTCATACGCATTTGCATAGGACGCAATATTTGTTAGGTAGAACTTCCAGCCCACACATAATATGTCGTTCCCATTGTGAACTTATGAGCTACACAAGATTGAACTTGGTTGCTGAAGATAGACCGTGACCCGGATGGATCCAGTCTACCTTCCGGGGATGATTGCCTTGTGAACGTCAAAGATAGCACACGTAGGCTGCACGCAGCAAGTTGCAGGCACTTCTATGTCTATTTCGATGTCTATGCGCTTCCACTCCGTTCTCCCAGCGCTATAATCTAGCTCTGTACAATGTGTATCTGTCATTAACTGAGGTCTAAAGTATACAAATTTACTCCATTTTTTTCTTTTCTTTTTACAACCGTCTTCTAGAAGTACTAGATAACATGGCTTCTCTTCTACTGGGCTTGCGTTTGCAGAAGATGCCAATAATTATGGAACAAAATCATCAACGATAGTGCTTCATTCTTTACACTTCATGACCGAACATAATACAAAATGGCAGAGTGCTGAAGACCGTCTAAGAGAAAATCAAACACCGTCACGACCACGCTACATGTGCAAACCATTCACAAGTCGGACTTGACGAGTGCCTCAGTAGGGAAAATACGTTGGCCAGCTGCTCGTCACAGATGTACCCATCTGTTGCTTGTGGCCCCTCAGGATTTTTTTTTGACGGTTGATCGAGAAACAAATGAAGAGGAAGAACCATTCATGCGACGGCCATTCAAAGACAATGAATAACAAACAAAACAATCTGGTTTAAGAATACTTGAATCAGTAACACTGCCGTGCATAGAGCAAGTAGCAGTACTTCATTGGAACGAGAGATAATTTGAGCATCGCTTTAGCGGGAGCGCAGACGCACAGCCGCCAGCCGAACGTAACAGAAGCAGAACATCAGTCACACTCTATTGTCTCCCATCTACCGGCAGGGGAAGAGCGGAACAAAAACGTGGGCCAGCGCGAAGGGAAACCGATGACTAAGTCTCGCGTCAGCACATCCGATCCGGGCTAGAGAGGAGATTAGATGTGAGAAAATGGTGTGGGTCGGTGATAACGGCGGCGGAGGCGGGACGGCCCAGTGTGTCGAGACAGCCGCAGTTCTCTGGTTTGGACAGCAGGGATGGTGCTGCATCATGCTCTGAAGTTCTGGATGGCAGAGCGCAAGACACTGCACATTCGCTACTCACAGGCCACACGTCGCCATGGGTGTAATCACCGTTTCGAAATGGGGGAGGGGGACTAATCAGGGACGCGGTAAGTTAGGACAGGATAGAGGGGCCTTCCCCATCCCCACCCCGGAAAAAAAATCATTGGATTTCAGCCACTTCTTTTTCAATGCCATTTTCAGACACTTCAATTAGTTAGGGCTACAAAAATGGTGAATGGTATAAGCAACCTGGCATATGAGGAAGGATTAAAGAAATTGAATATGTTTCCACTTAGATGTAGAAGGCTGAGAGGAGATCTCATTGAGGTCTTTAAATTTGTTTGTGGTCTGGAGAGGGGATATCTTGGGGAAATGTTTGAATTTAACAGAAATGATCCAATTAGCGGTCATACATTCAAAATTAAAGTTAACCACAGCAGAACAAGGTTAAGGCAGACTTTCTTCACCAACAGGGTAGTATAACACGGGAACCAGGTGCCAGAAAGCATTGTCAGTAGCAGCACATTGAACATCTTTAAAAACAGCATAGACAATCATTATAAGAATAGAGGAGGCACTTTTCACTGGATCCACTTTTCAGTATTACAGGGAGGGCTGATTGACAGATCTGGTGTGCAACTGGTCCAGTGTACAGAGTGCAACCAAGAAGGGCCCTTGTGGCTCATAGTTGCACGAATCTTTTATGTCTTATTAAATGTTAAATGTATTTCAATTTTTTTCCCGATTTATCATTGAAAAAAATGATATTTTGGGGACTAAATGTTCCACGAAAATGAGCAAGTTTCACTACTTATGTATATGAACTCTAGCTGTATGTCGTACGTGCTGGTCCAAATTTCACAATCACCACAGAGCAATGCTGTAATTACGCTAAACGTTGCCCTCTTGCTAACGTTGCTAAACGTAGGAGGCAACAATAAAATATTGGACGATGGCTGTATCGTAGTAAATATAGACACCCAATAACCTTTTCCCAGGAATTTCTGTTTTACGGAGAGATATTTCGATGCAATGACAACCAGGGCGGATAAAGGGTATGGTACTGAGGACATGTGCCACCAACATGGAAAGTGGCATCATCCGAGCGGTAAAAGGCGCCCTTTTGAAAAGGTTCCAGTGCACCCGTTCGAATTTTTCAACCAAAGGCGCCCGTATGAAAGCAAAGGGTACCTGATTGGAAGGAAAGGCGCCCCTTCGGCAAGGGCCGAGCGCAACCCACCCCTTCGAAGCTTTCATCCAAAGGCGCCCCTCCAGATGCTTTCCTAGTGACGCCGATCCAAAGAAATGGCGACCCTCCAGACAAGTGAACCCCATGACAATTCCTGGATCCACCCCTGAGTACAGCATTGCTCTCTCGCGGTATTAACTCCGGCTGGTTATAAAATAGTGCGCATTCATGTGTGGTTTCTCTTGCAAATTTGTCAACTTCCGTTGAACCATTGTAGAAAGCATATCTAGAACATGAATGTGGTAGTGTAAATTTGTAAATCGATGTGGTAGTGACAGCGATGAGAGCGCACAGTCCGAGCAGGCTATGATGGATTTATTGGGAGAGCTCCTAGTTATGTAGAATATGAATGCCCGCTATCACAACGGCTCCAAACAAAGACATTTGATCCTCCTATTCCTATTACACTCAATCATTGTACACATATCGGACCTTCGAAGCCTCTGAAATTATTTCCATATCTCAACATTCGAGCCGTGTCGCTTGGGCCGTGTCGTTTGTGCCGTGTCGCCTGGGCCTTGTTGCTTGAGCCAGGACGCCAGGTCGCTGTAGCCGCCAGGAACGTCTCCGGCGCTCGGCGGCATCTGCAGGATGATCCCCGGCTACAATGCGCCCGAGCTTGTCTTTCGTCTACACCCACCACGCCCGATAGCGATGTCCGACACAGCATACCGTTCCGCCGCGCCCGCGCAACTCGCTCCGGAGCACCCTCCGTTCAGAGTACGCCATGCATCGGCGCTGGAGCGCATTCTTTGCATAGCGCAGGCCACTGCATCGGCCATGAAGCTCCAAGGTCGGGCGGGTTACAGATAAGCCGAGCGGACAATAAAAGCAGGACAATGCACGTGAACTAGAGCAGGCACCGGAACGACGGCTGCTCACGTTCAATCTACTATCTACTGTTACCACAACTTCGGGCATGAGCGTCGCCACCGCGGCCGACGGGGTGGGAATGGGGGTGGGGTGAGTTCCCTTCAAACATGGTGAAATTTAACATGAAGCGTGTGACACTGCATGGAAATAATCGGCCCAAACACCATCCTGTCCCGCCTATCAAATTCCCGTGGCTTCGGAACCGAAGAAAAAACTGGAATGCGTGCTGCCATTGTTTTGCCTACATACAATACAGACCCGACGGCATCCAGTTCCCAAGTAGCTCGGCTGAGCTTTCCCATGTGACACCGTGCGGCATTTTGAGTTTTTTGCCTCGCACTAAATTCCAACAAATTTTGCGTGAGATTTCATCCGCGATGGAGTCCCTACTGCACGCACCAATTGCTTAGAGGGGTGGACATAATTCAAAACGAGTTTGGTTTTAATACTGCAACTGATCCCCCAACATAGGTCGCAGGACTTAACATCTGAGCCCCTGTCTTTACTCTTTTCGTTCATGTGTGCACCACCGACAACCTACTTGGCTGCAATTTTTGTGCGAGAAGATTGATCATACATGCTGAATTTTTACATTTTTCGTCCACCATACTGAAAAATTACTTTTAAACTTTACTCTTCCGTTCTCAAAAGCACAACATTGCGGATGTAACTTTCTGCATGCTGAATGGAAGTGGCAGGATTATTTATTAGCTCCTGGAACTCGAGTTTCCAACCTTAGTACCTCTCGAGGCAATAAAGTTGCAATATAAACATGTAAAGAATATAACCGTGCACCATGTACACATGTGGCCAAATTTGGAGACACCAAGCCGTTCTTCAACTTCTAGTTATCGGGAAGGCTCGATCGCGGTACTTGGAAGCACATCCCAAGGCACTACCGATTGGCCCTGGTCCGATTTACTGAGCAGGACACAGATGGAGCAAACTTCTCGCCATGGGTGGATCCACAAATATAGCTTGGGCGAGGGGCAAATGAAAAAAAATCTTATTCAAAAGACTACTCAGATTTGAACACAAACAGTCGCCTAAGACAATATTTATGTCGTAAATTGCTCTTAGACTTCGAGAAAATGACATTTTAGTGCATAATGTGGGCAAAAATCGGCTTCTTGGTCTTGGGAGCGGGGACACGGCCCCGTTGTCTTCCCTTGGATCCGTCCGTAGCAGACATAGCGAACCTCTCGTAGTGCTACATAAAACGGGACCATGTGCTCTGGGCATGAGGGCAGCCACAGGGGATGTGGTCGGTAAATCTAGTTCTTAAAGATGCCGAATTCCTTCTTTTAACATTGACCAAGACTCGCGAAGGTAAGAGGAAACTGCTGCATCGCGGACAATGACGCCACAGCTCCGCAGTCACGCCGGCTTTTGCGGCATGCGAAGCACCCACTCCGCGAATAGAGTTTGGGCGTGTTGACAACAGAGGTCAAGAAAGTCGCCAGCTTGCCTACGCTGGTAGGTAACAAGATTGGCCCTCAATGTCTCACTCAAGTAGCAATTTATTCATGACGTATTGAAATGAAAAGAAGTGACTGGTCACGAATGCTTTCCACAAAAACTAGTTTTGTAGCGAACACAAGACATCCAGATTATGAAATATCACTGACTAAAAGGCTGCTACAGTATTGAGCGATACTGCATCACCCCGTGGGTTTGCCCATGACATCGGTGGTTACTAAATACAGTACTATTTTGGTACTGAGTATCCGTTTACGAACCATATTATTCCAAGACCCATATCTATGACATTGTATAGAGAAGGGTGAATCGCCAACGCGTACTTCACCAGGTAACAAGTGCTGGTAACTTTGATTGTGTTATTGGGCGTGATATGCACATAAACAACATGTATTTCACATGATAATACATTTTGAGCCTTTTAAATAATTAATTAAACTATAATTAGTTGATTTATGGTAATATAAATGAAGAACTAGCAGCAGAAACCACAAAAGAACCATAGTGCAGGAACAAATAACGCCAACATGACCGCCAACGTCTAGGTAACGTTACTTGAGTTATCTCGCGGCGATCACGGCCGTTATATCGCGACAAAATCGGCGTATGCGTGAAGCAAGGCCATTTACGTAACCCGTTGTGGGCAGGGGCCTGTTGATCCGTTGGGTGCAGGTGTCAATAGCTACTTAGAAGAACAGTGGTGGTAATTGTCGAGACTCAATATATCATACTGTGAAGTGTGAACTCAACGAGAGGACTGGTGGACTTTCTGTCGGTGTGGTGGAAGAGGAACTTCCTATTTATCTGTTGCGTTCCTACCGTCGGAAGTACTGGTAATGGCGGGCGCACGGAAGAAGTTGCAAGTGCGGCGTACCCGGCTGCCGCTTTAATGGTGTAAATCTGAACAGACATCAACAAGTCCATCCCAATCTCAATCCGGCTACAGACAAGAGGGTTGTTGGTTCTGGATTCGCCCATGGGGAGAAGTTCCAAGTAAGTGGTAAATTATTTGCAAATGCAACCTCCATCACATAGAAAAGGTATGTGTTTTGTACTCAAGAACTGTAATAGACATAAACCCTTTGCCTTCCACTGCCCAAAATAATAAATTATCTGCAGCCTAATATGTCATTTCATTGAATTAATGTGTTGAAGGACATTTTTTTATTGCATTACATTGAAACTATGCGCAAACTGAGTCCAGCTCCATCACACAAATGCTAAACAAAAATGTTCCGTGTTGCCATCGTTGGAAAGGGTGCAGAATAATCAAATGGCTCTGAGTAAAGGGTAGATATTGAGCAAATCCCTTGATGATGCCACCACCATCTTGCATGGTGTCTGGCTTCACAAAATGAGATTCTTTGTAACATTATGAATCAGATACAGGAAACTTTCAAGTTTCTGGTATATCAGTTGTGCAAAGTAGCTGCCCAGTTTGGCATTGGTGATTGGCAAGCAAGGTTCTGGGTCAGGTGACAGGAGTTGCTACCTTTCAAAATACCTTTGAAAGATTATTATGCACTGTCAATATTTGTGATAAATATATGTTGCTTCTTATCGAATTACTTCTTCTCACATGATAGTTCATTTGCATGAGCCTGAATTACTTCACATTGGTGTCCAAAATTTTTATTTCTGCCAAGGTGCAAACTGCAAAGTGGGAAATAAAGTTTACAGGATTGGATTTGATTGAATTGGACAAATCTGGTTCCAAAAGATTCTTCTGATGTTTGAAGACAACTTAAACACATCCATTCAATCATAAGATGGCATTGGTCAGGATGGACTGGCAGTAAATTCAGCACTGTTCTGATGGTTACCTATAAAATACTTTGCAGAATGTAATATTAAATGGGGTGTTTTTAAAGGCCAAGAAATAAACCCGATAATTTTATAAAATACTACTGGTGATAATCATGAACTAACCTAGATGCCCAGATGTGAGCGTACACCTCAAGGTGTCATGTTCATTTCACAGTCTGCCTTGCACTAGTCCTCTGGGATTGGTGGGGCCATAATAGGCATAACAAAACCTAAACCCTTGAGCATAAAAGCAGATCCTTGAATCAATTAAGTCCCACCATGGTTGATTCAGGATTTCAGCTCATTAACTCATTTTATTTCAGTTGAGCCCATTGAGACAGACACTATCATTGGTTTTGGAATCACCGGCTAGGTATTATACCTAGATTATAACTAGACTAGACTAGACGTTTCGGCCATGGGCCATCATCAGGAGTGATATAAAAAGTGTCAGGCTTAACAATTGAAAAAACGTGGGAAATGCATGCAAAAATACATGTGAAACACAGAAAAGCATCCTCAGTGGTGCAGACACTTCAAGAAACTCCATTTTTTCTCATGCAATGTCTAAAACCCAGGAGCACTTAAGAGCCATTCTTTGTTGTATTAAATAAAAATGTATTTCAGGATTCGGGCTAGTGGACATTTCTTGATAGCTGAACATTTGTTTTTATGTGAAATATTTTTATTTTTAGCAGTAGACGCTGGTGAATGCTTTATGGAGCTATCACTACTTTGCCACAATGTGGACACTGCTGTTTCACCAAAGATTATTTGCTTCTTTGTCATGCAGCAAAGCAATCAAAAGAATTGCACTTGGCTAGAAATTGATGGAGACAGCAAAAAAGTATTCAGCTTTTGCAAGCTGAGTGTCAAGTTCAAGCATAGTTGGTCCATTAGAAGTAAATGAGAATATACCAAGTCATATGTTGAGATGATTAAGGAGCAGTGCAATCATGTTAAACCACTATTTACAGTAGAATATATAAGCAGTTTGCCAAATGCAGATCACAGTTCAGTGACAGGTGATTTAATAAGTGATGTTGCTTTAATTCAGTGCTATTGCTTTCAATCATATTGGAGAAATAAAGCCAAACAAGGATGCACGTGCTGCCTAGATTTTTAACTAGGGTACTGTGTGAAGCTGAAAAAAGTGGCGATTCCACTTTGTATCATATTTTGTAGATCAGTTTCACAGACTAAACAATTTGAAAAACAACAACAAAAGATTGGAAAAGTACAAATGTAGTACCTATCTTCAAGAAGGGTGCAAAATGGAAAGTCGAAAGGTGATGTAGCATACCTTGACTTTAGTAAAGCTTTTGATAAGGTACCCCATAGACAGATAATGATTCAGGTTCATGGAATTACTCTATCCATTTGACTAATGTGGATGGATATGTGGTTTTCAGATCGCTAGCAGAGAGTGATGCTAAATGAAACGAGGTTGTGATGGCAAAATGTTCTTAGTAGAATACCCCCAGCAGTCGGTAATGCTCCGAAGGCCAAAGGAATTCAAACATCATGTGAAGTGACTTACTGTACAATGCCATGACTTGATCTGGCCTGGTCGGACCTGGTTTGATCTGACCACATTTAATATTATTTTGAGGCAATTAAAGTACTTTTATCGGTCACATTTGCAAGGTGTGTGAACTACATGTCTCACATGCCATATGTTGATCCAATGTTCAGACACATGGCCTCAAAATGTGCATTTTTCAATGCGAAATGTCCCTTTAGAGTAATACATTTTCCAGTTCTTTTATCTATTTGCAGGTTAATTTTCCACTCACATTTCCACATGCTAAATGAAATAATATTTTTCATCTTATCCTCTGGTGCTCCTGTTTGTTATGAAATGTTGAATCCAAATCCATATACAATTATGGTTCATTGTTGAGTCTTAATTTGCACATTCTTGATGACATCACTTCCCTAGCCAGTCACACAATCATGTTCTAATCCTTTTGACATCTAATTTTTCACTTTGTTTTGAAGATAGGATCTTTCGTTTCGTAGCGTATTTTGCAACAATATTCTCCACTCCTGTGTTCTTAGACATCATTGTCCACACTGCACCATGCCGGAAATTCTATCTTGGGAAACTGCTGAGCAGAAATGTAAAAACAAAGCTTGATTTGAGTTCTGCGCAACGATGGCTTTCGAATGACGTCTTTCTAGTCTGCGTGATCAAGTAAAATGAGAACCTTCAAGCTGAAGGTACAATTTTGGTACCAATGTAAAAGTAGTTTGCATGCATTGCAGTGCAAAGGTAAAAGGGTGGATGACGCGGTAAGAAGTTGGTGTGGTGAAGTTACCGGAACAAGTGCACTTCAGTGGGAAAGTGATAAAATTTTGAGATTTTAAAGAAGTTAGTGTGATCGCTGTCACACGTGCCATACCGTGTTTCCTACCCGAGCTTGAACGTGAATTACTCCATCGGCTCCAGCAATTTCGATGAAATTGTATCGATGGAAGCGAATTATTTCTGATGCGGATGTCAATCTGATAGCGCTATGGAGTCCGATGTATTATACAATATGCAGTGCAGCGCGCTCGCTATTTGTGCAATGACTCCATATCACTTGTGCATCAATACGATGCCGTCAGTTATGTGGCAGAATGGTCGAAACATGCATAGATTGTACATGATTTGTTCTCTGCAACTTCATCAAGTTTATATTATCAATTTTGTCTTTCACAGAAATTGTCATCCCTTGCGGCCTCATCTCATGAACCACCAATTCCGGTGTCTGCTGCGTCTGTGGACGCCAACAGTTGTCATGCAGAGGAAACCACCGAAGTATCGGAGCAAACCACCGAAGCACCTCAGCTGTCAAAAACCGCCTCTACACCTCCGGAGGCATCGACCTGCGCCCTTGCGATAGAGTGGATGAGATCCATGGAGGGTAAGCTGGACAGATGTCTGAAAGCCACTGAAGCTTTAACGGCGCTTCTGGGCCCAAGACATGCGCCTGTAAAATGTAATGAATCCAAAGGCATCTCTCTTCAAGAGTTGATCTTTCGTTCTGGGATAAATATTTCTGATCTCCAAGTGGCTACCGAACACCATTTAGTTTCCGTGCCTGAAGACAATGTGGTGTTCTGCGACATTTGTGTGCAAGACGGACGCTATGACACTGAAAAATAAGGAACAAGCATGAGTGGTGTGTTCCACTACAAGAGCTGGGAACGAAATTCGAGAAACACGACGTACTTCCATCTGAGTTTAGGTCGGTGCGAATCAGTGTCGCAGAACACTTCAGGGGTACGCGCCACATGAAAAAGGCTCAGGCGCGGGGGAGGAGAGCGAGCGCAATCGCAGACGTCTGGAGGACGACAAGCGTATATCGAGGCATGTCCTGTCCACCGGGTACTATGGGCTCAAGAAAAGCTTGCCGCACACCTACTTTGAAGAGCTCTTGTACCTACAGAAAGAGAACAGCGTCAGAGTGGGTAATATCAACCACTCTGCTGATTTTGTCCGAAGAATGCGACGTGATTTGGTCGGCACCATGCACTCTAAGCTGATGGAGTTCTTGATGCGTCAGTCATGAGTGGATCTGTGCGCTGACAAAGTGACTAGCGCCAGACGCACAGTCGACGTGACCGCCATCCTAGCAGTGGTGCCTGATGCCCCCAAGGAGCATATGGTGCAAACACTCGTTGTTGCGGCTCCCGTTGTCAGCGATCATTCTGGCGATGGTCTAGCGAGAGAGATTGCTGGAACACTAGAACAGGTGGGAGTGGCTGCGATTTGCACGGACGGGCAATACCTGCAAAACAGTGTGACACTGAAGCTGCTGAAGATCACGGCTGTTACTGATCCCTCCAAGCATTCAAAGCCATGCGTGCCAGCGCTGTGGGATGCGGCACACCTCATGGAGCTCGCTGACCGAGACAGCAGGAAGGAGTGTGCCTGGATCGACACTACCATTGCCGTCATGACATCTGTTACAAAACGTCATACCCATGGTAAAGGTCTAGAGGACCTCAAGGTGGCTGCAGCCAAGCGCAGTGAGCAAGTTCTACAGCCAAAGCTCTGGTCAGAAACAAGGTTTTCTGGCCCCGCCGCAAGCACCATCAAGGTATTCCTCACAAACTGCGCAATATACCGCAATCTTCTGGCAGCTCGGGTCCAGGACGGTACTGTAGATGGAGAAGCTCTGCGGGATCTTCAGCGGCTTGCAGGTGTGTTTGTCTCTGATGAAGCCAGTTGCTGTTTCGATGTGTCCGTAGATCATACATGTACATGTACTTGCGAACTAAAATAATTTGAATTTGTCTGACCAGTAGTTATGGGTGTAAAATGATCTCAGACGTCGACGTGCCATAAAATTATAACCATCGTCACCATCTGATCACTAGTTAGTTAAATCACGTGCTTAACTTCGTTGTTCAAAGCCATGCATGTCGCCGAACATCAGCAATTCGATATTTCTGAACGTAATCTCCAATTTCTGGTTGTTGTAGAAATCTCAGCCAGATTTTCTGTCTGTTGTGCTGATGCATTTTCTATATCCGTGCATTTTGCGTTTTTCGTGTTAGAGAAGTAATATAACTGGTGCACTTTCAGATAAAGCATTCATCATGCAAAGTGCTGTCCTCCACGATATTTATACGGTGATCGCCGAGTGCAGCATGTCCCAGCAGCACATCCAGAGACTACCTTGGGAACGTCAAGCTGCTTTCGACGCCATGGTGACGAAGCTAGACGAGATGACTGACGCTGTGGAGATCGGTGGTCTTGATCCTGACGAGGAGCTCTGGCTGACCCTCCTTCCGCATCAAGGGTGTATCACTGCTGATGAGGTCAGTGTGACAGTCAGTGACATTTATATTCCACTGGCTTCAGCTTTTATTTTAACTTGTACGTAATCGTAATACGCTGTTGTTCCGTGTTCCGTCCCACAGCTGCCTACTCGCTGTCACACCTACTAATACCTGTTTCAAAATTGATAAAGGCCTAGTCAAAATTGTTAAATTATTGAATTAGTTAGGGACTGGTTAAAATTGGGGTGGGGTGTCCTCTCATAAACGGTTTTGCCTGATTATTTGGCACCTTGGAGCTTTGATTGTCCTATCTCAAAATAGGAAATGTTCTAAACATTTTGAAGTTCTGCAGTCATACATGTCGTCAAAATGTTGTAAAACGTCGGAATCTGTCAGCAGGTTGCTGCAGACGTGACTTTGACGGCCCACGCCGGAGTATGCCTCTCCCCGCGCTGGGAAATGCCGCCACTTTGGCAAATACCAAAATATATTCCTTACCTTGTCTGCCCTTTCTCAGGCTGGACATATTGGCACCTTTGTGTCCTGCCTCGTCGCCAAGATGTGCGCGAGGAGACGCCGCGTAAATGACAAAGGGCGAGACCTGGGCTCCACCAACCGGACGCTGAATGGAGCCATGGACGACCTGCAGCGTGTTGGTGGCCTCTGCCAGCTCCGTCGGTTGCTGCACGATTCTAGTGCCACCTTGATCACGTCAGCGGTGGATCAGCTGGCCTTAAAGAGGTTGATTTCTCCGACCGTTGTCGTTTCAAAGGAGTGTGCTCGCCGCTTGGCGCTGCGTGAGGCGCTGCCCTGATGAGGACAATTGAGGACTTTACAAGGTGCTTTTTGAGGCGGCGGACGGGAATCCGTTGATTGGTGCATATGTGGCACTGGTCACCAGAATATGGCTTATCAGCCCAGCAGAGTCGGTGGTCGAAAGCATGGTGAGTGTGATTGGTGAGGTGTTTGGAGCCCACCGGAAACTTGATCATGTAAACGCCGCGAATGAGCTGATCATTCGTTGGAACGGTCCGGAGCCAGAGCGAGCTGGTCCTCTGCTGGACTTGCTGCAGACAAAGCAGTCTTACCGCTTCAAACGCGTAGGGTCTACCCTGATAATTCAGGAGGCGTTTGAAGGCACCGGTATGCAGCGGCTTGGAAGCAAGAAGTGCGCTCGATCGGTGGTATTTTGCACCCCAAAAGGCTTCTCACGCCGTAAAACGTGCGATTGTCTCGTAAAATCCATGCTGTCTTGTGACTGATATGCTATCAATATACTTCATCATGGCCGTATCATTCGTTGCATTTTCTTAGACACGTGGATTGCGATCTAGTATGTAATATGCTATTGTAACATCTTCCCATTATCTGGTCACATAACATGGCGGCTGTAGAGGAAGGATGGTGGAAAAATAGTGTAAGCCGGACTCAGGTAGCAAAAAGTGCATGTTTTGTTCTCGTAGGTAGCAGTCTAGAAACATTCTTGACCTCTGGTTGACAAGTTGTGGGCCTCAACGTGGTATACCCGCAGCCATCACGACGAATAATACTGGCGCGTCGACCGACGTTAGTATCTACCGGAAAAACAGACGCATAAAGAGCGCACGCGGGAGAACTGCGCCCCGGATCCGGCTTCGCCCGTCGACCAGGTGAAGGTCCCTCGTGTAGAAAGTGTCCGGTGAAGTGTGACGGCGTTTTTGGTGGCGTGAAAAACACGCCGCGCTCGGTCAGGGTCACTGGGCCGGAGCCCCCACCCCCACCCCACTCGGCGATAGGGAGTGGGGAGGGGAATGGCGTCTCGGCACACGCCCGGCCGCCGCCGTTGGAACGCGCTCACAGTCGAGCTTGAGCTGACCCTGCTCTCCGCGGCCGACTCGTACAACACGTGGTGAGAGCAAACAGACACACGGAATATCGTCAGGAAATCAGGACAAAGACAGCTGAAGTAGCGCCGAAATATCTTCAGGTCCGAACAGATAGGGCAACTACTAAACCAACTGGCAGCAATTCAGGGAGGTGAACTACACCACACCGACAATCGCACAGATAAGTCTGCGTTAATTAGTGGCGGATATAAGGAGGGCACTGGGGGTCCACACCCCGTCCTCCGCCCATGGAAATCCATCCGGCCAGGAAAAAGCGTCCCTCCAGGAAGGCTGGAGTGCACCCCAACCCACCCACCCTTCGAATTGTTCAGCCAGAGGAGCTCTCTGGGCGGAAAAGGCGGGCTCTCCGAAAAGGCTCCAGTGCACCTCACATAATTTTTTTCCAGCCAGAGGCCCCTCTCCAGGTACTTCCGCTGTGACGCCCCTTCACAATGCCCCCTCCCAACTACCACCATCACCATCACCGCCACGACAATTCCTGGATCCGCCCGCGGTTACAATAGGCATCGCTCTGGTCAACCTCAGTTTGCATGCGCATGGAGCCCTCCCAATCACGTGCGACACGGCACGCCACGTCACGTGACATGGCGTGGCGACAGCCGACCGACCCTGTGGCGGGACAAAGCCACAGCTGACCGGCCCTGTGACTGCGGCGGTGAGTCAGCGTCCGCCTGCCGTGCGAGCTGCGGCGCCGCGCCGCCTGGACATGCTGTCACATCGCACAGAATACAAACCAAAGCCCACTACACAGCGCCAGTGTCTCGCTGCCGGCATTTACAGGAAGCGTTGATTATATGGGTCATTTAGTCACCAAAAGGTGGCTGAAAGATGGCGTTCTGTTCGCAAACAGAGAACAAGCTGACGTTATATACAGCAAAGGCTGTAGGGAGGCGCGCACTCACAGCTAAGAAAAAAACCTTGTTTTATCTACATTAGAAAGCGGCAAGACAACAAGCAACCACGTACACACACACGCACCAAAAAGCCTGGTTCGTCGTAGATTCGTGCTTGCAAACTTAGGCTTCCTACATATTTGGGAACATCAACATTTTGGAAACATTAGGACACGTTCGCGATCCTCGTCAGACAATACACTGAACTATGATACATAGGGCAGACATTTAGAAAACCGAGCCTGTCAATATGCTGAGCAGTCACTAATCGAAATCATGGCTTACATTATTGTTTCAATTAGCACCCCCCCCCCCATCTTCCAGTCCATGCCAAAACGATTAGCATCCGGCGTATGGTGAACGAAATGCCTTCTCTTTCCCCACATGTGACATGGCTATCTCGCAATTCCATCGAGAAACAATCATCTCCACATAAATCAACAGCTATCCGAAGGAGAATGTTTCATTCTGTATGCAGGTCTGGTAAGAAGGCAGACCAGACCGTAAACCCAGCGGTGTTCATGTTCACCTGCTCCCAAGCGGATGTACCGTCGCTTTTGACTAAGAAGGATTACCGTGATCGGAAACTTAACGGGAGCAATATGAAAATTATAGAAACCTTTTGTAAGCATAGGTGTAGGTTTCTGGAAATTATTGGGAAGGCACAATGCATAAAGGACATGGGTCGGCATAAATTGTTTGGTCCCATGAATTGGGATTGGGGGCCTACCACATCAGGTGCCATTTAAAGGTAGAAATTATTGCGGTCAAAGCTAACATTGGGTGGGAAGGGCGGGGTAGTGCCCTCCTAAAAGCATACGCCACCCATGTTTATAAGCTAGATCTTGCCATTATAAATAATAGTCGAAGACGAAAAAGAAAGAAAGAAGTTAAGAAGACAAGAAAATGCTAACCTCAGAATTCTGATTAGAGTTTCCAGCTATGTCCGAAAGGGTTCGCTTTATTTATTTACTTTTTGAGAATTCAAGCAGAACGTGCAACTAAAAGTGGCTTGAGGACTGGTCAATATCTGGTGACGTGACGGTTAGAAAGAAGAGCAGCAGGCTAATAGCGTGTGTACATTTTCAGATTTGACCTGGAGTTAGGGTCTGAGAATTGTATTGTATACAGGCAACCCGAGTTAACCTCTATAGAGGTGAACTGAAGCCTCCCCGGAGAGGTTCCTTTCCCCGGTCAGAGGTGCACTACCTTTCCATAAGGAACGGGGCACATGACCTCAGTGTCTCCTCCTGCATCCGCCCCAGATATTTGTCTTGGAATCGGCATGCATTCATCAGTTAGACGCTGGCGGATCCAGCCGCTATCAAAAGACGGTTTTTTGTTTTGTTTTTCTTCTTCAAGAAAACGCCCCCCCCCCTAATTAGTAAGGTTCCAATTCCAGAAAATAATACCCTGGCATTTCTAAATGGCTCACTGATTAGCTTTTCCACAAATGGTATTCTTCGCCATGCATGTGAGCCATAGGAGTGTTCAAAATGATCCATGGGGTTAATGGAGTTATTTTCCCTTACCCGCCTTAAGGTTCATTACGTCTTTGACTGGGGATTGATTGATTGATTATTTGGGCTTCAGGGCGCGCCGACTACAAGGTCATTTAGCGCCCATCTTTGACTGGGGACCTCCACTGGGGAGACAGACGGATCGACCTTATCTGTAGGAACCCTAGCAACACAAATATTAACGTGTCTAAGATTCAGACCGACGCCACAACACCTGAACACTCGAATCACTCAGATACCGATCTAAAACTGGGCGACCGCAAACAGGCGTGGTGACTCAGCGAGCTGCGGTATCGGCACGGGATGTGACGTCAGCGGACAGGGCGGTGGCGGAGCCGCGCACCGCCCGGTCATGCCGGAGCTGCCGCTCGGCTCGGGGAGCTAGACATCTCGGATCACGGTCCGGATCACACCAGTTCACGGCGCATCCCAGTGGCGTCCCTGCCCGCTGGCCGAGAAATGTCGGAATAGCATGCACCAACCTGTTCAGGTGAAAGATGACGTCCGATAACTTCCTACCATGATCGTGAGTAGATTCAGCCATTTCGTGCCGCTTTGCCATCTGATATGGATGTAATTGCACTACAACTCGGGCAAAGGGTGACTGTTCAGCGTCATAGGCTGCCATACTGCATAGGTATACCCGAGGGACGATCATTCCCAATAACTTTGTGAATTCAGTGCACCGCCAACCGGCTGTAGGCAGCGAACTGGCCAGAGATAGCCATATCGGGACTGTCTGCGCGACAGTGCCCCAGACAGACATTCAACGGGCGGCAGTAGCCGTCGCCCGACCTGTTCAGACCCACACCCGGTGAACGGGGCGTCGGTAGCTCAATGGCTAAGCTGATCGTCTGGCGATCCAGGGGTACGGGGTTCGATTCCCCGCGGTGCCCGCGAGAGGCAGGCGACGCCACATAGCCTTGGTGCGACGCAAAGTCCTGCTAGGTCCGACGCAAAGTCCTGCTAGGTCCGACGCAAAGTCACAACCACCACCACGCCCCGTGAACGCCTCACCGAAGATGAAATTCACCACACGTGCGTACCCTCCCAACGAAGGGTTGTCATCGCCGTAGAAGGTGTCGTTACTGGCAACCATGGGTGGGCTCCAGTTTTTCACAATTTTCTTTTTGCAATTGGTTTTTCCAAAACCATGTTACGATATGTTAAGTTAGGTTATGTTGTATTTTTAATATATTTATTTGTATGCCATGTTACCTAACTGAAAGCCCATGTACACAGAAAATGAGTTATCTCATCATCTTAGTCAAATCCATAAACATTGCATTGGAAATATCAATTCCAAACATTCATAAAACACCTAAAAGCACAAATTTACCATCCTTTCCTCTATGAATGCATACTTATCAGTTGGGAGTAAAAGTAACACCCAAAAGGACGTGGAATTAGCTAATGTAGCATAAAACAAAGTTCAAGAACGATGTAAGATAACCTTACATAACCTGGCCCTACTTTCCATGCAAGAAATGAATTGCTTTTCATTCAAATTCTCAATAAAATTCCTAAGGTATTTTCAACTTAAAAAACCTAACCTAACCTAATCTAAACTGGCATGAACTCTTATTTTGTATTATTTTTTTTTATCGAATCTTGCTTTCTCCAAATTTTGTTTTTCCTCACAACAAAGCCTTAACAAAGCCTCTCCTGACTTAACCGGACCGGACCCCTTTGCATGCTTCATGGAGGTAAAACATGTGGAAAACTTGTCTGGTGGTTACCTTAAACTGCAATATTGCACGGTTTTTTGGGTAATTTTTCAGTTTATGGTAATCCATGACTACTTATTTTTAATGCAGTATTCATTAATGTGCTGAATATGATGTGACCACTAATTTCCTCTGGAGATGCACACTTCTCAATTGGGAGGTTAAATGACACCCAAAAAGGGACACATAAATAAGTTCTTTGAACCATATGTTATATGCTTTATGCTTTACAGTGCTGCTCCATCCACCTCCAACTCCAACCCTGATCAAACTTCAGGAGCGCATCCATCTACAAAGCAGCCGGCGGAGAAGGTATGCATTGCAGCATAAGTACTGTGATCTGAGTTCCATGGTATTCATGTTGCCTTATATTCCATCCTTGCCAATCCATGTATCAGACGTTTGAATTCCCTCAAACTGTCTGAAGAACTTGGGAGTTTAAATCACGTGTGAGTGATGAAACAGATGAACTATCCTTGGATTCGTATGTTGCAGCATTGCATTGCACAGTGGCATACCGAATGGGGGCATTGTGGGCAGTTCCTGGCAGGTTGTGGGGCCCCCAAGAATCCGCCGAGCTCAGGAAAAAAAATGCGTCATGCTCCCTAGAAATCCCCCTTTGTCCCCAAAAAATCGCACCGTGGCTCCGAAATTCACGTTGGGTGTCCCCAAAAAGTCGCGCAGAAGCCCCTGATAATGACGCTGAGGCCTCAGAAGTTTGCTCCTGGGCGTTGTGGTGTTCAAGAAAATCACGACGGGGCCACAAACGGTCGGGCCGGTGCCCCGTGAAAATCACGCTGAGCCTTTGGGTACCAATAATTTTTGTTAGGGCTCCTGGAAATCACTAGATGGATGGCAGGTCACACCGGGGCTTTAAATGTCTCCATGGGATCGCCCAACAAATGAAGCCGGGAAACTAAAAACAGACCGGACACGAAAAATCACTCTTGGGTCCAAAGGTTCCATAACAATGGCTCCAAAGTTCATAAAACGTGTTGCCTCCCGAGCTCGAATAATCGTACTGGGGCCCAAGGCCCTCCAAAGCCCGAGTTTCGCAAAAAGCGCCAGGGCCTTAAAATATGGTTGGACCCCAAAAAGCGAATTGGTCATAAAAATGGACAAAAAGACCGGGCACGAAATAAAGACATCGGTGTCTTCGAAAACGCACCGATACCTCAAGCATGTCACCACTGTACAAAACAGCAATAAAGCTCTAAAAAGTAGCCGGATCTCAAATATGCGCCAGGCCCTTAAAAAAATTTGCCTGGATCTCTAAAACGCATCTGTAGACGAATAAAAACACAACGGGTAAAACAACGAACACCTAGCTAGGGTCTCGGCTCGGTGGACAATCTTGGAGGATATTTAACCTAAGGTATGAGGTTCATCAAAGCTCAGTGCATCATAATTTCTTAACCACGAGCAAATGTGGGAAGAAGAAAACTAATACATGGAATTGAATTCATCGAATTTTCTAAGCGAGCCGCCAAACCAGTAAAACCACACGCCAAATATGGCACAAGACTATCATGTGACAGCAATCAGCAAAACGTTGGAGACCTAGCAGAAACTGGAGAAGCGCACGCAATGTGGCGGATGCGCCGAGTGCGCAAGGTGCGCAAGATACATGTGCACGACTGTTGGCGTTTTAGCGACGTAACCTATTGTAACCTATCCTTACATGTTCGAGCGTGTTAGGAAAGAACATGTAAGGAGAATATGCAACAATTATACAAATTCTGAACATTTTTCTTTTTTAAATGAAAAACTAACCTAACTTAACCGAACCGAACCGAACCCAACCCAACCCAGCCCAGCCCAGCCCAGCCCAGCCCAGCCCAGCCCAGCCCAGCCCAGCCCAGCCCAGCCCAGCCCAGCCCAGCCCAGCCCAGCCCAGCCCAACCCAACCCAACCTAACCTAGCCTAGCCTAGCCTAGCCTAGCCTAGCATAGCCTAGCCTAGCCTAGCCTAGCCTAGCCTAGCCTAGCCTAGCCTAGCCTAGCCTCGTCTAGCCTAGCCTCGTCTAGCCTTTTTTATACAAAGAATCAAACATTTTCCTCAAAATTTAGGGAAATATGGAACATGTTTCCCAAACAAACACCTAACCTACCATTATTGTGATAGGAAAATGGAGGTAATATTGCGCTTCAGGGTGTTTTATGAATTCTTTAAATTCATTTTTCTAATGCAATATTTATGCATGTGGCTAATGAGGTGACCACTTATTTATTGTGGAAATGCTTACTTTTCAGTTGTCAGGTCAAATCACAGTGAAAATGGGGTGGTGATTCAGGTAGCAGTCAGTCACAAAACAATGTTTAAAAAAGAAAAAAATAGCATAACTAAACCTCACCTAACCTATCTTCCATGTAAGAAAAAGTGGAGAAAAAAATTGAACAATTTTTATCTCATATTGTTATCAAATGACAATATGACAACATTTAAATACAGCACATTTTGTCATAATGTCTGAAATGGTGAAGGCGCAACCGTTCTGCTGAGGAAGCTACTACGAATGTACCTTAACCCGCGGCGTCTCGAGGGGGGCTCTTTGACGATCCCCCTAAGGTTTTCCGCGGATAGTGAAAGAATGGCGCGCGGCAGCGTGTCGAAATTTAGCATACCTTTTCCCACATCAATTTGGCATGCTGTGTCAAAATTTTGAAGTCCGGTCATCTAGGGTCAACGAGTTAGTTGAGGTCAAGTGAGGTCACCTCCAAGAAAAACGGTACACCTTCACGGTAGAACACCTGCTGTGCTTCTTCCACGAGTTGGAAGTAACGCAGTGGTCGTACATTGTGAAGTCAGCTCCATGCATCGATGAAAATATGTTGGTCGAGGAGGGCGAGGAAGTGCTGAAATTCAACCAGTCAACGCAGTATACCGGCTACTTCCGTGAGCCACCAAGTACACGGTGTTCGCGCAAACCGTCCCCACGCGCTTCCCCAGCATGGTTTTGGCCATTCCGGAATATGTGATAGAGACGAACGTGCTTGCAAAAGTGTCTAAAGATGTGTTCTTTCTGGTTGTAAGACGGGTTGGGGTAGTGCAAAGGTCCCTGCAAGACACCTCCGAAGGCTCTCGAAGGTTGTTTTGTTTAACCTAGACATTGCTGCATAGAACAATATATGTACCGCTTTTTCTGTGTCTCACGCCTTTGGAAATGTAAGAAAGGGTTCAAGTGATCAACTTTTATTGGAAGGCAACAGCATGGTAGGTAGCCCAAAAATATCTTCAGCGGGTTGATGTTTATGGAAGAGCCGATGAAGAGAACAAGCTACATGCCATTTATAATCATTTATTTTCTATGAGCAGCAAACGAATTTTAAATCATAGGCCCTCTAATATTGTTTAGCAATCGGTGACGTCACATGGGCTGGACAATTGCTCAGTCCCGTAGGCGCACCAGCGAAACTTCCCTGTTTTCCACACGATATTTCCGGTCTTAAGTGCGATCTAAATGGGACAAAATGGAGTTCATGTGAAAGCTTGAAGAATCTTGTTCACGAATATGAACCGTATTTTCCCTAACACTCGGATATTTCGCTTGGACCCACGCTGACTGCATTCATGTCAAGCGCCGTAGGAATCGCGTGGTGACACGGGTAGTAGCAGCATGATGAGACAGGCCAACTGAAGATCACGATCGGTTAGGAGGGGTAGGAGCAAGCAAGAGATAACTGTTGCAACACTCTGTGCAGGGGCGTAAACAAGGGTGGGGGTACTGGGGGCATGTGCCCCCATGGGAAGGTGGCACCCATCCGGCCAGGAAAAGGCGCCAACATTATATTTAGGTTACCGGCGGAGGCACTTATACTGGCTGTAATAGCACGCCCTCATCACCTATGTGCAGATACGGTACCTGCAGCTGTTTTTCAGGATTGTTTTCCATTTTTAATTCATATACGTCTAGACCAGTCGTGTTCTTTTTGTATATTTTTGAAGGGCAAGTGCCCCTATACTCAATGTTGACTCTGTTCACTAATAATTTAGACTTTTAATATGGGGTACCATGGAGCACGCACTACATCGATATGGGGCTCCCCATTAACTAAATGTATTTTGCACTGAAATAATCAATAAGAAGAATAACAACAATAATAATAATTTTATATATCTATATATAATATATAATATGTGTGTGAATGCCAGCCATTTCTGGTTATGGAATGGCAATATATGAAAACCTAAATGAAATTTTATGTATGAAAACATCGCGGCAATTTCGGAAGCATTTGAACACGAGGGAGAGGGTTGAAATCCACTGACTTCGGAAGGACGGCGATATGTTTGTCACCGTGGAGCGCGAAATTAAGTTGTTCATACTCATCTTAGCATAAAATAATAATGGGTACTTGCAAAAAAACACTGGTCGAAATCCTGCGACTTTTTTTCTGCCTCACCTCACTTTGGTGTCACGGACCGCCCCTGGTAATATCAATCCTTGCACTGGTAAAAGTAATAGCATGTAATGAGTGGGGGTACAAGTGATTAGCTTCGAAACTAGAGGACCGAATAATTAATCGAGGAAAAGCGTAAGAGTATTGGAGTTGGTTATTGGTTTTACAACAAATCGACCGTTGAGTCATGTAGCGTCGCCAATTTCTCACGCCGATTGGTCGCGGGCGAAGAATAGCGACAGGTAAGATTCGAACCCACAACCTTTCGATTGAGACGAGCAACTTACCCCTAGGCTACTCGTCCCCAGAGTATTGGAGTTGATCCAAACTTCGGCGCAGTGACATTCGAATAGCTTACATAGTACTGATAGGAATCGACGGACACTAACTGGCAAAGGGTAACTACAAAAGGGTGACTTGTGTCCGGCGAATTCTTAAAGAGAGTACCGCTGTAGGAAACTAAAAACGAAAGATTGACTTCTACATGAGGATAATGTGCAAAAGAAAACCCCAAACAAGAGAACCTTTGATTTTTACCACGCATTCGACTGCCTGGTTTTACAGCGTCGCCGACCACTCACGCGGATTGATCGCGGATGGACTCGAAAATCCCGCCGGTTGCCGGATTTGAACAGACGATCTTCCAACAAAGTGTCGAAGTCCCTACCCACTGGGCTACCGCGACGCTTATAGAATAACCACCAAACGAGGAGAAATGACAATGGATTAGCCCGTGAAAGAAGGGTAGGTGTCAGACAAACACTTCGATGAAGGGTAACACCGAGGGAGTAACTGTGACCGCGAGTTATCAGGATGTGCAACTATTGGATGAAGGGTAGTCAGTGAAGAGTAACTCGTAAGTTAAGAGTAACTCACAAAGAGTAATGCCTAAGTTAAGAGTAACTGATAAAGAGTAACCCCAAACAAGTTAGGAGTAACTGATAAAGAGTAACCCTGGCACCAAGAGTAAAAAGAAAGGGTAAACCCGTCGTCCTGGTGTAACTGAATCCGCGATATGAGAGTTGCATTACCATGGTCTGAGGGGTTGGAATCGGCTGTATACCGACACTTACCGATACCGATACCGATACCGATTTGCGGGTCAACCCGCGAGTCGGGGTAAATTCGCTTTCAGTGCAAACCTACCGAAATATGGTATCAATCAGATTGTGATCAGCCTGTGGTGAACCATCCTGCAACATTTCAAATCAGTACATGTCAAGGTCAAACTTCTAGGCCGAGGGTTAGCTTCACTTATTAGATGGCGACATTGAAGCGATATCGACCGAACGCGAGGTTCCGTTGCTGTCGCTTCAATTTACATCAAATGGGAGTAATTCGACCTGGCTGCTATACAGTATCAGAAAGCTAAGCAATGGAATGATTTGTCAAGGACAAAGCCAAAGCCGTTTCTTCAGTCACCAATCTTTTGTTTTCTCTCAAACCTATCCAAATTCGTTGTTAAGCAATAACCAGTGGGGAACACTCGAGTAACATTTTAAACTGGGACATGTCAAGGTCAAAGTTTGTATTGAGTTATTCGATGTCTTCGCGTTTCGTCGCAATAACTTCAATTTGCAGAAAAAATTATGTCATTTGTGTTGTGCGATTCGTGTTGTACTGTGCAGTATCAGAAAGTTGATATTTCGAAATAATCTGGACGGGATTCAAGCTGATTTCTTCCGTCGCATCACATTTTTTGTTGTTGTGATTTTCGCCCAAGCCTACCCAGATCCACTATCATGTGACAGTCCATGGTGAACCCTCGAATAACATTTCTTAAACCGGGATATGTCAAGGTCAAAGACCAGTTTGAATTTTTCCAAGTCATCGCGTTTCGTCATCATGGGTTCAATTTGCACCAAGTGGTTCAATTCGACGTGACTTGTGTCGTATTATAATTCTATAAAATACAACTAATTTCTAAGGCTAAAGATCAAACCGATTCCTTTGGTCTCCTCGCATTATTTTCTTCGCCATAATCTACCAATATCTGGTAGCAAGCAATAGCCCGTGGTCTACCTCGAGTAACATTTCAAACCGAGACATGTCAATGTCAAACCACAAGACCGAAGGCTAGCTTAAATTGTTCAAAGTCCTCGCGCCTCGTCGCTGTCTTCAATTTTCATCAAGTGGAGTCATTTGATGTGCCGTGAGGCACATACTCGAACAGGAAAGTATGGGATAGTTAGTCCACATTTGCTACCATAAAAACATCGTCGAATATTTCATATTCCTCCTGCCACAAGATAGTAACGCTTAACATACTTATAGAATTGCTCCGTGGTGATCGTAAAATCGGGTCCAGCACATACGACATAAAGCTAAATCTTCATAGGCAGTGATGAGTAGTGAAACTTGCTAATTTTGGCGTAACTTTCAGTTCCAAAAATATCATTTTTAACAATTGGAAAGCTGAACAATTGAAATGTATGGAACATTTAATTAAAATGGCTCAACATGATATTTAAAAAAGTGGCTTAATTCCAGGACTTTTTTGGTGGAGAGGAGGGGGCTAGACCCCTCTATCCTTTTCAAAGTTACCGCATCCCTGATCTGCCCTCCCCTCCAAATTTCGAATCCGTGTTACACCCATGATGTCAACGGGCTGTTTCTCACATGGAAGCGGTTATCCCTCACTTCGACTATATAGCTATCAAGGGTACGTATCATAATCATATATTATAAAATATACCTCTATCTCTGTCTGTCTGTCTGTCTGTCTGTCTGTCTGTCTGTCTGTCTGTCTGTCTGTCTGTCTGTCTGTCTGTCTGTCTGTCTGTCTGTCTGTCTGTCTGTCTGTCTGTCTGTCTGTCTGTCTGTCTGTCTGTCTGTCTGTCTGTCTGTCTGTCTGTCTGTCTGTCTGTCTGTCTGTCTGTCTGTCTGTCTGTCTGTCTGTCTGTCTGTCTGTCTGTCTGTCTGTCTGTCTGTCTGTCTGTCTGTCTGTCTGTCTGTCTGTCTGTCTGTCTGTCTGTCTGTCTGTCTGTCTGTCTGTCTGTCTGTCTGTCTGTCTGTCTGTCTGTCTGTCTGTCTGTCTGTCTGTCTGTCTGTCTGTCTGTCTGTCTGTCTGTCTGTCTGTCTGTCTGTCTGTCTGTCTGTCTGTCTGTCTGTCTGTCTGTCTGTCTGTCTGTCTGTCTGTCTGTCTGTCTGTCTGTCTGTCTGTCTGTCTGTCTGTCTGTCTGTCTGTCTGTCTGTCTGTCTGTCTGTCTGTCTGTCTGTCTGTCTGTCTGTCTGTCTGTCTGTCTGTCTGTCTGTCTGTCTGTCTGTCTGTCTGTCTGTCTGTCTGTCTGTCTGTCTGTCTGTCTGTCTGTCTGTCTGTCTGTCTGTCTGTCTGTCTGTCTGTCTGTCTGTCTGTCTGTCTGTCTGTCTGTCTGTCTGTCTGTCTGTCTGTCTGTCTGTCTGTCTGTCTGTCTGTCTGTCTGTCTGTCTGTCTGTCTGTCTGTCTGTCTGTCTGTCTGTCTGTCTGTCTGTCTGTCTGTCTGTCTGTCTGTCTGTCTGTCTGTCTGTCTGTCTGTCTGTCTGTCTGTCTGTCTGTCTGTCTGTCTGTCTGTCTGTCTGTCTGTCTGTCTGTCTGTCTGTCTGTCTGTCTGTCTGTCTGTCTGTCTGTCTGTCTGTCTCTCTCTCTCTCTCTCTCTCTCTCTCTCTCTCTCTATATATATATATATATATATATATATATACATATATATCATCTATCGTTATCACATATCCATTTTGTAGCTGTAAAAAAAATGGGAGGGAAGGAGGTCAAAGCTAGTTAAATAATGCAAGGGAAGACATCGATGGCCGCATTATGGTGGCTACATTCAATAAGTTTTGTACTGAGCAGGTCCCATCAGTTCTGGCGTCACATCATCGCCCGTTACTGATGACGTCATCTTATATTCCTGCCAGTCCTAACGTCACCTTATCTCCGTATCAGTTCTGACGCCACCTTGTACCCTCACCAGTTCCGGCGTCACCTCATCTTCCCATCAGTAATGACGTCACCGCGCCTTGCCGCCAGTCACCGACGCCACCCTGTTCTATGGCCCAGCCGTGGGCGCGCGCGCCGGGCGGACCCGCCAGCGGGCCGCACCGCTGGGGCCGCACCGGTACCAGGCAGGGCGCCGCTCGCCGCCAGCCCAGACCGCAGCACGACCAGTCAACAGATCCTATATCACGCCGCGCCGGGCAGGTGAGGCGGCCCCACATAGCGCTGACGAAGGCAGCCGCCAGCCGGCCGAAGGTCGCGCTGCGCCGCACCGGTCACCGCTCGCAGCAAGACGAACGTCTCGCGCCGAGACGTAAGACGGCCCAGGCCGGTAAACAGTGGCCCGCGACGCCGCTGCACCTGGCGCAGTGCGACCCATGGCTTAGCCTGCAGCGGAACTGGCGAGAGCACGAGCAGGACCTGCCCAGCGCCAGGTGTTGTCGGTTGGTTATCTGGCTTTACGTCGCGTCGACCGTTGAGCCATGTAGTGTCGTCAATCAAAGAGCAGCGATAGGCCGGACTCGAACCCACAACCTGTCGATTGTGAGACTTACACCTAGACTACGCGACCTTGCGGTGTCCGGCCATTGTCGCCAGTCTACTGCAGTGCATCCGGTGGACCACCAAGACTTCACAGAATTCCTTGGACACCGGAATCCTCATGAAGTGCGTCGGCTACACAGCGTGGAGCTCGGGTTTGACATGAACACACAGGTTGCTAGTTTCCTGACCATCCGGCCAGTTGACAAATCAGCGTTGTATGTTGAACATGTCGTAAGAATTACTTACCAACATGTTGCCCTTATAGATTGCAGGGTCGGGTACAGAGCGGGTGGGGGGGGAGTCCGAGGGCGCGTGCCCCGTGGGAAGGTGGCGGCCCTTGACTGTGGAAGGCGCCCATCTGGGAAGACTGGAGTGTACTCTCCCCTTCAAACTTTTTAGCCGGAAGCCTCCCTCCGAGAGGAAATGTGACCCTCTGGGAAGAGTCGAGTGCATCCCCTCGATTTTTTCTCCAGCCGGAGCCAGCCCTTGGAAGGGAAAGGCGGCCGGCGCCCGTTCAGGTATTTTCAAAGTAGCGTCCCTCAGGACATGAGTCCCCGCAACAATTCCTGGATCCGCCCCTGATAGATTGGACACGGCTATTGAAACTGTTGCTACCTGAGGCGGCACTGACTCACCAACATCGCCACATATTCCAAGCATGGGAGTTCTTTCGCCGATGGTCCACTCGTCACCATAAAAGTTCAATTTCACGAGGTTTGGAGGCCGGGTGCCCATGCACACATCCATATACACAATCTATTACGATTTGGCGACGCCCCTGCGTTGATTAATTACACACAGCAATTCATCCATGTGCGGTATTGCTGTGTGTAGATAGCTGCTACTTCCTCAGGTAGGTTCCTGACAAGGCCGGATCCAGAATGACCGACTGAGAGGATTAAAAATAAATCCTTGCATTTCGGGAAAAATGTTTGGATTCGTTGGGTATGCTAAGACCCAAGCAGTTAACATTCGTTGGGTTTCCCTCAGACAATAATCTGCAATAAAATGTTTTAGATCTTGAGAAATGGCTGGGATGGCCGAGTGGTTAAGGTGTTAATCTCTGGGTACCAAAGGTCCCGGGTTCGAAAGGCGCCACTCGGGACATTTCCCAATCCCGCGGCCCACCGGTGAAACAGTGTGGGCGGCGCCATTAGCCGTGAATGTGCATAAAGTACGTCGTGAACCACCCAATAAACAAGATCTTGAGAAAATGCAATTTTAGCGCAATCTTCGGTGCGGGGGTGGGGGAATCGGCCTCCTGGGGAGGTGTGGGCATGCTCATATACCTCCCCCTAGCCAGTGGTCACTAACAATACATGTGCCGACCATTGCCATCAGCGTGACGACGACACGACATGTGCCGACCATCGACATCAGCGTGACGACGACACGACATGTGCCGACCATCGACATCAGCGTGACGACGACACGACATGTGCCGACCATCGACATCAGCGTGACGACGACACCACATGTGCCGACCATCGACATCAGCGTGACGACGACACGACATGTGCCGACCATCGACATCAGCGTGACGACGACACGACATGTGCCGACCATCGACATCAGCGTGACGACGACACCACATGTGCCGACCATCGACATCAGCGTGACGACGACACCACATGTGCCGACCATCGACATCAGCGTGACGACGACACGACATGTGCCGACCATCGACATCAGCGTGACGACGACACGACATGTGCCGACCATCGACATCAGCGTGACGACGACACCACATGTGCCGACCATCGACATCAGCGTGACGACGACACCACATGTGCCGACCATCGACATCAGCGTGACGACGACACCACATGTGCCGACCATGCATCAGCGTGACGACGACACACATGTGCCGACCATCGACATCAGCGTGACGACGACACGACATGTGCCGACCATCGACATCAGCGTGACGACGACACCACATGTGCCGACCATCGACATCAGCGTGACGACGACACATGAATATAGAACACATATACGACGACAACATTGCCGACCATCGACATCAGCGTGACGACGACACCACATGTGCCGACCATTGCCATCAGCGTGACGACGACACCACATGTGCCGACCATCGACATCAGCGTGACGACGACACCACATGTGCCGACCATTGCCATCAGCGTGACGACGACACCACATGTGCCGACCATCGACATCAGCGTGACGACGACACCACATGTGCCGACCATTGCCATCAGCGTGACGACGACACCACATGTGCCGACCATCGCCATTTATGGCCGAATTCTGCATCAACCCAGATTTCCACAGCCGAACGCCACGCAACACAGCGATGTTCAGCTTGTTCATGAGACGACGAGACTGATTCAGAGCTGACGGAGCGCGATGAAAACTTGGTACGCTGGACTGCGCGAAATATTGGGGCCTGGCTGCACAGGCGCTAGTGTACAAAACAGAAACGCACATCTGGGGATGAGATGCGTCTCCTCTGTAACTGTTTGGAAAGATGTTAAAATTAAATTGTAAGTAGTGTGCTAGAGTTAAACGCGTCCCATTTTATGTTTCTTCTTCCTCATAAGTTACAGCTCGTGTCGCTCAGTGATCATGCCGACGGCACAACAACCCTCTGTAGAAAGAAAACGCTTGGGAACGAAGCGATCCTGCGAGCAGATCGTATTTTTCTAAAATGACTATCCAAAGCTGCAACATTTTTATCTCAAGGCGGTCATCTCGAGGACATGACTGCCCCTGCCTGGTGGGCAGGAAGCCCGGAAAGCAACCCTGAGCAACCCCCACTAGATAGGGGCATAAACCGCCACATGCCCATGATGTGTGCTCTGGCATGGTGCCATTTGGGCGTTAGGATCACGTTTAGCTGCCACGGAGCCGAAATCTCGGTCACTTATAACGGAGACCGAGAGACCGTAGCCGAGAGGTCGCCGAAGGTGGCCGGCCGACGACGACCAGCCGCCAGGGCTAACCACGTCGGTACTTGAGGTACGTCTGGAATTCTGCCTGAGAGTCACTGTGTGACTGTTGAGATGTCCTTTGCTATGAGAAGTGTAGCGCCCATGAAGACCGGTCAGTATGTCAGTTGAAGTATCAGTAGTCACTGCTGCCTCTTTGGATGTTTGAACGCTGGAACTAGTTAGTGAGAGATGAAAGGCTGATAATTTGTGACTGAGGTGTTGTATGAAGACGTGAGCTCGGATATGTGTGGCGGCCTACTGAAGAGTCGTGTGTGATGCAGTTTTAAGCTGCCTGTGCCAAACGAGGATATTGCTCGAGTTATTTTAGTTTAAGGGCGCATCGACTGCATCGGTCATGCAGCTTGAGAAGCTATTTCAATAATTATTCAGGTTTCAGTAGTGCAGCGTGATACAGGTTTTTGAGGCTATTGCAATAACTTGTCTATCACGTTGCACTACTGAAACCTGAATAATTATCGGAATTAACTGTTGACTAATTACAAATATAAGTGCTGGATTTTGAGGTCCCTATCAAGAGATGTTTGAATCGAAGCTCTGAGATTGAGATATAAAGTCATTGAGTTGATACCAGGGGTTTATCATCAACGTCGGGGTCCATAGAACTATCAACGTGTGAAGGAAGTTTTCCCCAGATATGCATGAAATGTACAATATTCCTGTTGTTTCTGGAACTTTCCCTACAATTCAAGCTTACTCGGGAAGTTCAGACAGTAAATGTGTGCAATAATTAATAGTCCATAATGTCTGGTGACAAACCAGATATAATTTAAATATTGGTGCACACCAAGATCCTGATTGGTGTTGCATCGACAATACCGAACAGAAACCTTCACCCCTGGTTGAGCCTCTCCGATAGTTACAAGTCTTAACATAGCATTATCGTCGACAAATTGAACGACGCTGCACATTGAATTCATGCACATTGAACATTGACTTCGATGCACATTGAAGTTATCAGTTTTACCTTTGCTTGGCCCTAGGGGCGGCGGAACACATCGCAGCAAGGGAGAACAATAATGAGATATTTTTTTCGGTGACCTAGTAGCTGGTGTTGACGACAAATTGTTGTCACTCGGGCGACTTTTATGCGACGCATGGTCAGCCTGGAAGTGGGCTACCATGTGGCAGCGCGAAGGCACCGATTTTGGATTTGAAAAATGGGCCAGGGACCACGCGAGCTGTTCTTTTTAACCCCTCATGTTCTTTTTAAAGTCTGTGGAAAACATGCACTTACTTTTGAGCGGGCCACTATGTTTGTAAAACTTCACACAAAAAATCCTTTACATGCCCCTTCCTCCCAGAGAAATTCCTCCCCTGGATCAAAGTGGGCCCGGTTCGAAGCGGGCCCCTGGCTCCAGAGAGACCCTGGTTCAAGACAGGGCCCCAGGTTGAAGCGGGCCCCTGGTTCTAAGCGGGCTATTGGTTCAATGCGGGCCCCTGAATCAAAGTGGGCCCCGGTTCGAGGCGGGCCCTGGTTAAAACGGGCCCCCAGATTTTCAGTTGGTTCAAAGGGCCCCTGATTCGAACCACAAGATCCGCTTCGCGGGCCCATAGCCAGGGCTCTGAGTAGGGTGGCCCACTCCGAACCAGGGGCCCCTGGCTCGGAGCGGGCCCAAACAAAGTTTCGGGGGGGGGGCACGTCCCCTTGGCCCACCTGGTTACGCTACTGCCTCCGAGAAAATTCCCCCATGACAATTCCTGAGTCCGCCCCTGCTGCATGGCACCTATTCCGGAAACCTGCACCTCTTCGGTCGCCAGGCACCTCTTGAAGCTTATCTGCATACGATCGACGAACTCCCCCCCCCCCCAGTAGGAGGCATAGGGGAGTATCAACGTACGACAAACAAAAATATTGGTGTGGAGGGTGAAGGCTTTCACTTGAAACTTTTCGGTTGAAGGAATTATCTTTATCATACGTTTTCTTGGCTATACGGTTAATGATTACGGTCCTCGAAAAGCGAAGGACCCATGACACTCGGTCTCTTGTCCTGTCCCTGAACAAAAAGTTGTAAACCCGCACATGCAGGAGGTGAGTTAAGCTATAAAGGGGCTACATCACATATAGGGAAATATCTGCATCAATTTGAACAAGAGTGCAGAACGTTTGCACGAAATTACGGAAATCTGGATATTTGGGGCAGAACTTTCTGCGTCAGATCCATCACTAGACCGTTCGTGGTACATTACGATGGGCGATTACCCCTTTCTTGTGGAGGAGGGGCACCCCTAGTGGGCAAGACACATACCAGACAAGTTCCAGTTACGTCGTAGGACGGCCAAACCCGTAGCACCAATGTAGACTTCGATTTTTACACCACGCACTTATCTGGGCAGAGTAACACGCCCGAGCTGCCACCTCTCCTGACTCGTGGCGGAAAATATTATTCTCGCTACTTACCTTAACACAGGAGAATGTATCCTATCTGCAAATTCTGTCAACGCGCAGCACCCGAGCCGCCACAGCGGACCAGCGCCAGAGGTACCCCTCGCCACAACGCAACGCCAGCGGAACCACCTCACGACTGCCGGTTTGTGCACATTCTGACAGTGGAGCCGCGACCGATACCGTACACTCGCTGACACTGGACCATGGTACGCCCAGCCTAGCGGCGGGGCAACAGAGGCCGCCGTGGATCGCAGCATGGCTGCGGAGTGCGGTGGGCATCAGTGGCGCGATCCGGAAAGAGAACTTGCAGCCTTCTCACCAAAAATATAGGACATTTTGAAGCTCGCCTTGTATTTCACTACATGAAGGGAAGCGCTTGAGAGTAGCATTTCCCCATCCGGCCCAACCCTGGATGTGTCCGTACTCAATTCTACCCATTTCGGGCTGGATTCGAATGCCCACATCCAAAGAGGCGGGTCCATGGTGGATTAACAGTTCCATATGGATCCACGAGAAGAGGGCGGCGGATCTTCGTTTAGCCAGGGGAGGGGGAGAACTACTTTTAGACACAATATGTACCACGCGACGTGGCGGGCACGGGGATGTCATGTGACCAGTGTCAGAGTTTCTACAAAGAAGGGGGGGGGGCGACCAAAGAGAAGCGGAATGAAACGGAGAAAGCTTTCGAAGTACAAAGCTCGCCTAAAATTTAAGGATTTGAGTGGTGAAAATCTGAAGAAAAAATTGTATCGCTTCATCTAGTGCATTCTTCGGTGCTAAGGAGGGGAGTCAGGATCCCTTGGCTGTACCTCAGCATGCGACCACATAACGGATTGATGGTAAAAATCACGGATTAGAGGGGCAACTGCATCCCCTAATGCATCGCGCGATGTATCACGGGTGGAATCCATTAGGGGACGTCCCTGCCCCAGTATGACCACACGATTCCTCACGCCTGTCGGACAACTGTTCTACCCGTTTTCAATATTTATAATATCAATAGTCCCCATTGTGAATCCATGACAGAATGAAATCACGCTCCATCGGTCTAAGGCCTGTATTCAGTCAGATCAAATCGACCATACCCATAGACGGCCTTCAACTCGCTACACCAAGTCACTACATCGGAGAGCCTATGAAGTCTACTCGTGAGGCGGCGTGGCAATATTCACACTGTGCGGCTTCAATGATACCACCGAACACAAGTCCACAATGGATAGCCCCACGGCCACCGCCACAGGCACAGGCACCGCCACTGCATGTTCAAACATCACTCTCTCGTCGCTCCTCCAGCCGTTACTTGTCCCAGACGTCGCCGTACTTGTTCTTCAGCCCTGGCGAAGTCAACGGCTGCTGCTGCTGCTGCTGTTGCGATGGTGGCGGTGGTGGCGGCGATGCCGGTGACTCGAGGTGTCCGGTGCCGGCGTGCCGCAGCCGGGCCTCCACGCTGGCGCGGTTCTCCCGCCGCAGCTCCTCGTACGTAGTGAAGCTCTGCGCCGGCTGCAACTCATCGGTGGAGAGCACCAGGCCCGCCTGGCCGGGCGTGTCCACCGTCGGTCGGTAGTAGTCGTCGAGGCCGCCGTCGAGGCCGCCGTCGGCGCGCGCCGGCGGCAGCCCGCCGCCGTCGCAGGCCGGCTGCACGTCGACCGGCTCGCCGACGTCGTACTCGAGCACGCCGTCACCGCCGCGCACGCCCTGGTTGCGCAGTGCCTGGCCGAGAGGGCTGTCTGGCAGCGCCATCAGCTTCATCTTGCACACGTTCACATAGGACACCTTGCCAACGATGTAGCCGACTATGCCGGCGGCTGCCATCTTGGGGATGGCGCCCAGCTTGGCGCCGCCGCGCCAGCGGCCCGTGCGGACCATGTACAGCACGCCGGCCATCAGAGCAGACGACAGCGGCACCACGCGGTAGTAGAAGCTCTCCTGCATGCAGTTCTGGATGACGCGCCGCTCGTCGGGCGTCAGCTGCTGCGGCAGCGGCTTGTTGAGACGGGTGGACATGACGTGTCAGGTGCTGCCCACCCCAAGCCGGCACCCAGCACCTGCAGTAACAGGATGTCGTCAGCCACACGTGCAGCACTGCTCATCACAGACAAGCAGCAAGGTGTGCTGGCGCATCGCTTCATGCATTGAGACCATGGTCGCCTTGCGTCGCATCTTACCCACATTCGTCATAAAAACTGATGAGGTAGTCCACTCAGTTGTGTTTGATAATTGAAGCTAATGCCCACATCCACTGCCAAAAAGATCATCAGACCTCTTTCTACCCAAGCTTTTATGTATCATTGAAGTGCCAGCTGGCAACTTCGTGATGAAATCAGTAGTTACCACCATCAGTGGCAGTGTCCTAAAGTTACTTCACTATGAACTGTGTGGATGAAGGAAGAAGTTGCTTGGTAATAGTGAAAGATTGGAAGAAAATAAAAGATTGCCACTTAAGGATTACAATGCAGAATGCCTTTCACTTCAGTCACACACATTTTACATTATTTAGCAGTTGTGTGCATGACTGCACATACATCATGTGGCAAAATGGTAAAAACCAAAGACAAGGATGAAATACCACAACTCCATTAACTGTGCATTTCCAGGCTACATGGTGAATTATTTTACACTGATCAGTGGTCAACACAAAAGTTGGGCACCGGAACAAAGCAAAAAATATGGCTTTGTAATGGATGATGGTAGTTCAAGGAAATCTTTGGTTGGCCATTTAGACACAGCACTCATCAAAATGCTCATGATAAAACTTGTTCAAAGTTGGACATACTTGGCTCCTGCCATATCACATTCAATTTGTTATGCATATGGCATCACATGATTTGCTTTCACAGAAGCTGTTCCAGATATCATAACTGGCCTGTATAATTAAACATTTACACATGATCAACATAACAGGAGGCATAATTTACAACAAAATGTTCTTCAGACATACAGTTTTTGCTATCTTGTTAAGCTGCTTTTTAGTGTATGATTAGCACTAGATATCATCCCCAAAAAAGGATAACCTTACTCCTCATGGTTCTCATTCCTCCAATAAGGTGTTCCACCCAACCTCTATCTGCCATGACCTAAGCTGGGCAGGACTGGGTCCAAACATGGGATGAGAGAGATACATGCAACTCAACATCTATCATCAATCCTGGCAGTTGACAACAAAATAACAGGTGCAAAAAAATATTTTGCACATGAACAAATCATGCCACCTTTCAGAACAATACAAAATTTGGTCAGTCTTGGCAAAATCTTGAGCATGAAATAAGTTAGGTGGAGGCATGCACAGGTATACAGACTAGCTCAGGTGTCCAGGTGCTCAGGTGTGCAACCTATGAAGTTAGGTGTTTAAGCCACACATATGGTGCCACAAATAGAGGGAAACAATACAAGTAATTACTTGGGATACTGCACTATATGAACAAGAATTAAGTTGGGTGCACCATATTTCACTGATAAACTTATCTAGTAAATTCATAATTATGGATCATCATAAAAATACTGATAATTTTCATCTGATGTAATATGGAAGCACTTCCACTTTTCACCAATTATGTGCCATGGCATGACATGATCTGGAGTAGCATGGAGTTGTGTGGCATGATCTGATATAACATAACCTACTGATATTTGATGACCGAAACTATATTTCACTGAAGGAGTCTGCATCACCTGCAGTATGAATATTTAATTATTTGGTTATAAATAGTAAGCATCTTGCAGATGTAAGAGTAAAGAAATGGTAAAAGAAGATGCTGTGATTTTATTATAACTTAAGGAGATCAAGAGACAAGTTTGCATACACTTTATCCACGTAAAGCATATTGAGGGAATAGGCTCTGCTTAGGTTTGGTGAGGTTGTGTCAGGCTAGGACTTTTAAGTTGGACAATCTTCATTTTTAAATAAAAACAAGGAAATTGTTTGCATTCTGAAAGACTGATTATGCTATGATAGATTACATCACACTATATTTTGCAGTTGAAAATTAATTTATACATTTTTTTTTCTCTTCAACTTTCCAATTTGGGAACTTCTTTGTCATAAAATAGAGGTTAAGCAAGGCTATGCTATGCAAGGCTAGGCTCTGCTAATCTTTTAAAAACATTACTTCTTATGTTACATTCCTGGACTCTGAGTCCATGTTCTGTGTGTTATTTTGCTTCCCAACCAAAAAGCAAACATTTGCAGAGGAAATGAGTGGTCACATCACCTAATCATAGGTAACATAAACATTTGATTCAGCATCAGAAAGGACACTGGAAATAGGTAGTTCTAGGATAAATGCATGTTACTTTATCCCCAGTTACCCATTCCAGATGATTAGGTATTTACCTTCAACATCAGTAAACAAAAAAGGGTGACTAAAGATTCAGCCATGTGCCATATGATTATTCTTCCATTAAATTTTGAGTTGATGACTACAATGAGTACAGCATTATGGTTGACTAAACTACATTCAAATGAATAAAGTCATAAAGTCATAAAGTGTTAAGGCTTAATAAGGGCCACAAGGGCCCATCTGGGTCAAGCCTGTCTAGAAGATATTAGAAAGTACATGTTCACACCTATCAATTCCAAACCCATGCAATCCCTCCACCTGTGCCACCACAGCCAATCTCATCAGTATGACATTGCAAAGGAAGTTGCCAAATCCACTGCTAAGTACACCCCATATAGTACAACATAATACTAGCATAATGTTATACCCTATATAGCTAGTGAAAATACTCAATATCCCATGCATCACAAGTTAGAATTCAAAAACAACATTTTCCTGTCTAAAAAATTTATCCACCCTACTTTTAAAGACATTCAATGAGGGACTCCCCACTGCATCAGCAGGCAGCCTATTCCATTGGTCAACAACCCCTTGACTGAAGACCTGTTGTCGTTTAACTGTCCTGCACCTCATTTTGTCTAACCTGAATTGATGACCCCTATGGGATACTCTAAACTGCAGAGCATCATTCAAATTGACCTGATCTAGCCCTCTAACAATTTTGTACATTTCAATCATGTCTCCCCTTAATCTCCTATACTTGAGTGAGTACATATCTAATGCATTAAGCCTTTCTCCATATTCTAAGTTACTTAATCCACTGACGAGTCTAGTGGCTTTGCGCTGGACTCTTTCTAACATATCTATATCCTTTTCTAGGTAGGGGCTCCATGCTTGTACAGAGTACTCCAAGTGGGGCCGCACATATGCTAAGTACAGCTTTTTCATGACTTCCCTGCTCTTATATTTCACACTTCTATTAATGAGTCCCAGCATTCTGAGTGCCCTATTTCTAGCTGAGATACATTGTTTTTCTGCTTTAAGGTCTTTTGAGACCAACACACCTAAGTCCCTTTCCTCTTCAATAACATCCAGTTCCCTCCCTCCCATTTTATAACTGAATGTCTCGCCTGCAGACCCTATATGCATAACCTTACACTTATCATAGTTGAAAGTCATCTGCCATTGATCAGCCCACTCTTTTAGGTCGTCCAAATCTAGTTGAATATTACTAGATTAATCTCTGCTGTTAGCCACTCCTACCAGCTTGATGTCATCAGCAAATTTGAACACTCTATTCCTCAGCCCTACTTCAATGTTGTTCACAAAGATGATAAAGAGGAGGGGCCCTAGAACAGAGCCCTGTGGCACTCCACTCAGAACATCTTTCCAACCAGATTTACATCCATTCAATACTACCCTTTGTTTCCTTCCCTGCAACCATGCTTCAATCCAATGTAGAACTTTTCCTACAATCCCATGTTGTTGTAATTGATGAATTAACCTTCCATGTGGAACTTTATCAAAAGCTTTGCTAAAGTCCAAGTACACAACATCCATCCTGCTTTCATTGTCTACTTCTTTGGTAACATACTCAAAGAACTCCAATAGGTTAGTTAAACAAGACCTTTGAGATCGAAATCCATGTTGAGTATCCCTTAAAAGGTTGTGCCTATCAAGATGAATCTGAACATTCTGTTTAACCAGCTTTTCTAGTACTTTGCAAACTAATGAGGTCAAACTGACTGGCCTGTAGTTTCCTACACTCTTCCTATTTCCCTTTTTGAAAATTGGTACTACACTTGCATTTCTCCAATCTTCAGGTACTTCTGAATACTCCATAGATCGCCTGAAAATGATACCTAGGGGAGTTGCTAAAGGTTTAGCACACTCTACTAAGATCCTAGCATATATTTCATCTGGTCCGGAAGCTTTATTAGGTTTTATATTCTGCAACTGCTTCTCTACAGCTTCTGTAGTTATTGTAAGATCCTCCAGCATATCACCTGCCATGGCATGGCCTACAGATGTTCCTATTGTACCAGAATTATCTTTAGTGAAGACTGATGAGAATTGCTTGCTTAGGGATTCCACAATGTCGCAATCATCAACCACTATTTCCCCATCTACCTCCAGTGGTCCTACACTACACTTTTTAGCCTTAAATTTATGGAAGCTAAAGAATCTCTTAGCATTACCTGCTGAACATTCTCGAGCAAAGTTGATTTCAGCAAGTCTTTTAGATGCTCTAACACACCTCCTAACTTTATTTCTAGCTATTCTATATGATTCTAGGTTTAACCCAGAGTTAGTATCTTTTAGTTTCTTGAATGCTTGTTTCTTTGAGTCCAGTAATTGCTTAACTTCCCTAGTCAGCCACAAAGGGTGCTTAACCCTGTTTGATCTAATTTGCCTACTGGGAATGAACCTATCCTGACCCTGAAATAGCTTATCTTTTATCATTGTCCACATTTCATAAGCATCTAAGCCATTCAATATGACTTCCCAATTAATTTCACTTAGGAAGCTCCTGAACTCACTGTAATTCCCTTTTGTAAAATTCGGAATCAATGTTCTGTTGGTTGCTACCCTTCCAACATATAATGAGAAGCGTATAATGTTGTGATCACTATTACCAAAGGTCTCTCCTACGTTAACATTTTGCACAAAATTTTCCTCATTAGTAAGCACTAGATCTAATATTTTATTTTCCCTTGTAGGCTCGTGTATCATTTGAAAGAAGAAATTGTCCTCAAAACAAGCCATGAAACATCTTTCTGATTTGCTTACACCTATTGTTTTGTTTCCCAATCCTGCTATGTTGAAATCCCCCAACAAAATAGTTCTCTCCTGTACTCTCCTACTTATCTCTTCCTGCATCAGCCTGTCAGTGTTTTCATTCTGGTCTGGAGGTCTATAGAATGCCCCAATCCTAAATTTTGTTCCATTCTTCAGAATTATATCTAACCACAAAGATTCTACTCCTGCACTATGTACTCCATCCTCTATGGAATGACATTTCATTACTTGCCTAACATACAAGAGAATGCCACCTCCTATCCTTGCCTCTCTTTGATAGGCATGCATGTTGTAGCCTGTCAATTCAAATTCTTGCAAGTTGTCTCCAAACATGCTTTCGTTAACCCATGCTTCTGTTATGCACACCAAATCTAGCTGTTCAGACAACATATATGCATGCAGTTCCCCAATTTTGTTCCTAACACTTCTGGCATTGACATAAAAACATGATAAATTATTCCTTCCATTGCTTGCTATGCTTCTCTCTTTATCAGCTACATCCCACCATGTCCTGCCTAGTTTCCCTGTTTTCTGTTGAGAGCCTCCTCATACCTATTGCTGAGCAATTCCACTCCTCTCTTGCTCAGATGTAATCCATCTAAAGCAAACATCTCCGTCCTCCCCCAAAACTCCCCCACAAATCCAAGAACTGCACCCCAAGCTCCTTACAAATGTTGGCCACCCTGGTATTGAGCCCAATGGCCCTCGAATACCACTCCATGCTTGCATGGACCGTAGGGAGGATGGATGTCACCACTCCTCTTTTCCTACTTCCTGCTAAACTACCTATCAAAGCCCTATAGGCTTTCATTGTTTCCTCTGTATTATTTTTTCCTACATCGTTAACTCCAACCTGCACAATTACCGTTGCACCCTCTCCACTTCCCCTCATTACTCCCTCCAGCCTATCCCTAACATCTTTCACCTGCGCTCCCGGGTAGCAAACATGCATCCGTCTGCTGGGGTTCTTGCTACAAAATGTTCGATCCATGTACCAAACCCTGGAATCCCCTATGACTAAAACCTCTCTCTCTCCATCTCTATCTTCAGCCATCTGGTTATCCTCACCTCCGTCCCTCTCATCATTACCTTCCCTCTCCTCCAGTGCATCAAACCTATTTTTAATTGGGACGCCCATGTCCACCTTCCTTAGCGCCAGTCAGGTGCTATGGCGCCTTGCCACCTTCCAACTGCCACCATCCCGGACCAAGCCATCCGAACTCCCATCAGTCCTCCGCTTGGGCACCCGAGTTGCCTGGCTGGCACCTCCCATGATGGGTCCCGCCACCAAACACTTCAAGCGCTCCACCTCTTAGTACTAAGTCTAGTTACTGTAAGCTTGTAAGCCTACAAGTATCTACTGTAATATATCTACAGTAATACAGTAATATAGCCTATAAGTATCTACAATACACTATAATCCCGTATAATTACACTAGATATGAAGATACCTACTGTAATTTATGCCCACTATTTTAGTCCTAAAATCTATCTTAAACTTACACACCAATTTGACACAAACTTATTCACTACAGAAGCCTACACTATAGAATTATACACTCTAGAATTACACACTACAGAGCTCACACCACACAAATATACACCACTGAATCAAACACTGTAGTACCCGTCCACAACACCCAACAATCCTGCAGTTACACTAGGAGATGAAGATATACCTAGTGTAATGCTATGCCTACTATCTTAGTCTTAAAATCTATCTTAAACTTAAACACCAATGACATGCAATGCTAATTACCGGGCTTCAGCAATGACCAAGTCTATGCCAGGATAATTTCTGTCCATTAGGAACATGCTATGGGCATTCTTAAAGACATAAAGGCATAAAAGATCAGCACAGTGATGCATTGTAACATTCACAACTGACATATGCACTGTAATGTGTAAAGCTTCTTGATGACTTCCTCACTACTGCATGATACATTCCTATTTATTGCCCCAAGCATTCTCAGTGCCTTCTTCCTGGCTTCTTTGCCCCCAATTTTGTGTTCAGAATAACACCTAAGTCCTCTTGCTGATTCACTGATATTACTTAGCCACCCATCAGGCATGGATCCTTTATATGTTGCCTACCTACATTCATGATTTTGCACTTGTCAAAATTAAATTGTATTTGCCATTTTCAGACCACTTCGCAAGATTGTCCAATTGTGACCTGTTATTACCCTAAAAACCTTGAAATCATTAGCAAATATCAAAACCTTACTGCTTGGGCCACTTTAATGTTATTTACAAATATGATGAACTGTACTGGCCCCAGTACTGACCCCTGGGGTCTCCACTAAGAAAACTCTGTCATGATGAGTTTGCACCATTTAGCATCACTCTCTGATGTCTATTTGAAAGCCACAACCAGGGGGTGCCGTCCTTTCAGCGGCCATAGGGCCACTTTAATTTCTGACGTCATTGGTCAGACATTTCTTGCGCATTTACTGCGCCGGACCACAACCGTCGTTTCAAATCTCTGGCGGTGGTGCGGCTGCGTGCTGCGTGCGGTATATTATAGGCTTTTCTGGTCTTTGACTAGCTCTGCTCTGAGGCTGAGTGCTCGTAGTAATGGGATACTGCTCTATGGCTAAGTGTGCTTCATCGTTCAGGAAGAATCCTGACATCTCGTATTTTAATTTTCCGAAAGATGCTAAAAGAAGAGCAGAGTGTGCGAGACAGGAGACCTGTGCGAGACCTGTGTGCGAGACAGGACCCGATGAACTTGAAGACGGCTCGGATCTGTTCGAACCATTTTGTGGAAGGTGACTTTGACCCATCATGCCTACTGAAACGGTCCATGGGCTTCAAGGCCAAGCTGTTCCTACGCAAAGATTATATTCCGTCCGTGAACATTCCGACAAGGTATGGAGTCATCTGTTCATTTTAAGCACTTAATTAAAGTTATGTTACTTGCTTTGGCAACCGGCTTGAGGCTATTTGTATAAATGCTCAATGTTTCAAGTGGGTAATTATAATTGAATATTTATTGTAAATAAATATTGATAAATAGATAATAAATATTAATCTTTATTGGTTTATACAACATTTATACCTGCAATTAACTGCATGTATTTTTTGTTCATGCCTGCCTTAGTATGCAGACTGAGGTTCAGACTGTAGTATGCAGACTGAAGCAACCCATGCAAGAACTTGGATTTAAAAACATCAAGTTGGTTGATTACCAGCAAGTTAGGTCAGTTGTATTGAGTTTATGCTCGTGATGGCTCAAAGTAATGATGGGAGTCTGCCAGTCTGTAGAATGTGAACCACCAAAAACATGCTTTGAGTTTGGTTGTATTGCAACACAAACAATGTGTTAAAGAAATGTAACTTAGCCTTGGAAAAACACTTAGAAAAAAAAACAATCAACTCACCCCGAGGTAAAATTTTAAGAATAATTTTCTTCTTTAAAATATTACAAATTTAAAATTACATAAGCTAGTTTGACATCTTCAGCTTTATGATGGCATAATATGTGTAATGCTTGTTGGAATATTTTAATGCAGAACAATTATGTATATTTCGATGTTTATCCCCATTGCTTGTCTGTTTTAAAAAATAGTCTACATTCTTGCTGGGGTGGCTTCATGAACCAGGTTCCTATTGCTCATCAGGGATTGGTGCATAAACCCTTGTCTCACCACAATGAGTTTCACAGGCACAGGCAATGAGCTCTAGTTCAATGGCAGAATTTTGACCAAGAGTTTAACATGCTGTCAATGCACTGACACTGCTGCCAATAGCATAGCATGAACATAGCTTATTGGATCTATATGTAACTCTTCCTTCATCTTTGCAACAGGGAGGAGAGAACAGCTGCTTTGGAGAGGTGTCAGCGCCATACTCATAGGGAGCAGAAGCAGACTGTTGACAGTGTGCTTGGTGATAGGTCAAGTCCAAATCTACAGATGTCTGAAGCTGAGCCTGCTGCTGATGCAGATACTGATTCCCCGATGTGGTAAGTTATTATGGTGCAAATTCCATTTTTGGTAGTACCACAAGACAAGACAAGACACAAGACAAAAGACACCCAATCTTCAATCTGTCTTGCAACCAGTTATGAAATATGATTGATGCAGATGCACACTAAAGTATGACTTTACAACATGTCTTGTTGGTCCTGGTGTGTACCTATTTATGGAAATAATGGAAAAAGTATGTCTGATCAAAATATATTATGATTGTTCTTTGTACTGTGATTATGCTTACTGTGCTACAGTATGTTCATTACCAGCAAAATGTTCTTCATTTTAATGAATCACTAGGATTGCTTTTAACATTTCACTCACCTTCGCCTCCAAAAAGCAAAAAGTGATATATTACGCGTCGGCCTTGTTTTCCGATTGCAGTGATCTGTCTGAAGTAGACGACGTCCCAACGCTGCTTCAGCCTATGGCAGAAGTGCGGATTTTGACGCCTCTGGAGGAAATCTGCCGGCTGCAGAGAAAGGTGGATCGGATGCAGCGTATCTGTCGTCAGAGACGTCTGGCGTGGCGGCGCCAGAAGTCTGATCTGCTCCGCCGCAACAGCATCCTGGCGAAGAAGGCCGCGACCCTGGACCAGCTGCTGGAAGCGGGCGTGCTGTCGGCAGAGCAGGTGCGCCAAGCGGCCACTGGGCGCCGAACCTGTTGGGGGGCCAAGGCCGTCGCTAGAGCGCTGGGCCTGCGCTGCATCTCGAAGAAGGCCTTCGCGTATGTCAGCAACGTGCTAAATCTCCCCCTGCCGTCCATGACGACGCTGTCACGATGGATACGCTCCTTCACGGTCACACCGGGCGTGATGGAGGCTGCCGCCGCGGTTCTGGAGGCGGCCGTCCAGACCATGGAGCCCATCCAACGTCTGTGCGTCATCTCATTCGACGAGATGAGCCTGGACAGTAGACGCTGTTATGACGCTGCAGCGGACCAGGTGCTGGCGGCATCTAAGCTCCAGGTATGAAATGTGTACTTTCTGACGATGAGCCAGGGACTGTTGCATTTTTACGACGTTCGCATTGTTTGTTAGATAATTTTCACCCTCAATTAACCTATTTCCAAACTTTTGGCCGGTAATTGGCATTAAGCAATGCATTAATGCATAGCAACTTTAACGTGCTTACCCAATCACATAAATAAATTGTGTTCACTTTTTTTTTGTACTTTGGCCAGATTTATCCATTGCATTGTATGTTGTCCTTAACATAATGTTAATACCGTAATGTTTTACGTCCTTAACATTATGCCGGCCGTACCGACTTCTCCACCAGTTTTGACAAATTTCGGTTAATTGGCAGCTGTGGCCGAAATAAAAAGTAACGGTTGACTGGGAATCCAATTACACTTCTCAATGTGGAGGGTAGATGTCTTCCCACTGCTCTGTTTGGGTGATTACAATTGCATGTCATGATTGTCTTTTTATATTTTGCTGGGTAATGGGGAATTCGTGCATGTCAGTTGTGTGTTTGTTCAATGTTCAGAATCTCTAAGGCGTCAGCGGTATCTGAATTCGGAAATCCTACTGCAGGTTCTCATGGTTCGTGGGTTGTGCGCACCTTGGAAGCAGCCGCTGTTCTATGAACTGGACGCTGCCATGACCATCGAGAAGCTCTCCGTCGTCATCGCCAGACTGGAGACACTGGGCCTGAAGGTGGTCGCCGCCGTGAGCGACATGGCCCCTTCGAACGAGGCCATGTGGAAGGAGGCCGGCGTCACTTCGTCTTCAACCTGGATATCCAACCCAGCAGACCCAATCCGGTACGTCCATGTCAAACTAGTTTGATGATGTTGATGGTGTTGTAGCTTTCCAGAGTCCCAAACAACAGTGAGTGTAACGTAAATAGGCAAGCATTTCATTGCTGCATAAAATCGATATTGTGGCATGTATAAACTTGATATCAGCTCCTCGACCCAAAAGTTTGTTGTACCCCAGGTATGATCATATGTTGATTCCACGTACACAACAGCTTATTTACCAGCATGCAGCTTCTTTGGCTGGCATACTGTAAAAATATTTCAATTCAAGTACATTTCGTAATTTTAGAAAGCCTAGGGGTGGGGTTAATGTTTACCCCCACCACACCCGACCCCATGCTAATTAGAAACCTCTCCCATCCCCTTAGGAAAGTCTGGGTCTTTGCGGACCCGCCCCACCTCATCAAGCTGATGAGAGCCCACACAATGGCGGAGAACGGCGGCCTGCTGGTGCCGAAGACCGATGGCGGTACAGCCCTGCTCAGCCGTCAGTGCTTTGAGGAGCTGCTTGCGCTGGACAACGGCGAGCTGAGGCTTTGCCCCAAGCTCACGCGGTTCCACCTGGAGGTAAGAAGGGGATTCGGAGCAACTCATACTGCTCGCATAACCTGTATGGACGTCAAGTGCTTTTCTGTCAGATCTTCTGAATATATGAAAGTTATAACTAATATAATATAGTATAACATTAACATTTCTAGGCGCTAAGTGGTAAAAATGGACGGGGAATCCAATTCAAAACATGAAATAGTTTTAGGGTTACTGTACACTTAGTGACGAATGTCATCCTGGGGGGCAAACTCAGGACAATGACCTCAAAGCCTCAAAGGACATGGAAAAGGTTAATAACCTACATCATCCTGTTTGTGCAATCCCCAATTACCACATATCCAACATCATTTTGGCTCGCCATGTTGTGCCAGGCTGCGTGATACATGGCTTTGTTGAACAAAATTCAAGGTTCTCCCTTTTGTGATGTGATCGTTCCACAACCTTGCATAATCTAAGCAATTTTACCAGAATTTCTGAAAAAGATGAAAATATCCTGTGAGGTACCGGAAGTCAGGATGGGTTCCGTTGAACAGTCCGGAAAATACGCGGAAACGCCTAGGGGGTGCATCACTCCCGCCCACATCACCCACCAACGCCACCCGCATCCCCACTCCCATCCCTACTCCCACCAACACCCACTCCACTGGCAATGGCTAAGGTGAACGTTGCTCGATGGACTTAGATATTACAACTGCGAGACGGATCACAAATGGACTGAGAAATTGCTTCGCATTAAACAAAACTTCGCATTGAAGCCGTTGGCTATCGTCTAAAATGCACTTTGGACATACCTGCCCTATATTTTCAGGCCGCTGGTCAGAGTGGCCAGAGGGTGCATCTAGCCACGCAGGCCTTCTCCAACAGCGTGGGGACTGCGATGGGGCAGCTGCTGCCTCGCCGCCAGCCACAGTCGGCGGCCGTGCTCACCGTCGACAAGTGGTTTGATGTCGCAAACAGCCGTGCGCCATTCAACGCCCGACTGGAGCGCTGCGGCTACGGCATCAGCCCGGGGGCCACGGCCGTCCAGGAAGCAGCTCTCCGGGACATGGAGTTGCTCATCGGGAGTGCGCGGAAGTTCACACCAAGACAGCCCGGTGGACGGGCAGGGCTGCTCCCGTTCCAGCACGGCATACTGCGGAGCATTGCCTCACTTCGCGGCCTGCACGCGGACCTGCTGGCCACAGTCCCCGGGTACCAGTACCTGCTGACCTCCAGGCTGAACCAGGACTGCCTGGAGAATGTCTTCTCCCAGCTCCGGGGCATGTGCGGCCAGAACACCACCCCGGACGCTGTGGAGGCGCGGTCCCGGCTACGCATCCTACTGATGGCGCCGTCCCCGCTGGTGGCCGCCAACAGCCGGGGCCGTGCGGTACAGCTGGAGGCCGACACGGACTTCTTGTCCAGGGAGAGCCGGCTGGACTGCCTCACCAACGATGCCTTCGAGGGCCTCGACATCCAGGTAAATATGTGATCATAGCTAAGCAGTGTTCAAATAATGTTTGTTTTTCGTTAGTTGTGACATGTCGAAACGGATGCAGCCCAATGTCATCATTCGCGTTAGATGCAAGGCTGTTTAAAACATCTTCAAATCTTTCAAGCTCAAGTCTGAGCCAATAAAGCACCTTTTTACTTGTTCTGATAGATCCCCAATATATAAATACCTGAATTCACGATAGGGACAACAACCACAATGCCTGTGTTATCAACTGTTCGTGTATAATATGCTACATCATAGGTAATTATGTAATTATATTCCACCATATTTCGCGAAAAATGTCTCACAATACCTGAGAACTTGTAACAGGACCACGCAGATATCACATAGTGTAGCTGAAGCAAAACATGGGAAGCTTTGCATTCTGGATTCTGCCATTCCATGTTTTACTTTGAAACCACCAGTGAAGCTGACGGTGTTGCGTACGTTTTCACTGAACTGAACGCAAACAAAGCAGTTTTGACTACCATGATGTGTACTTCAGGGTAATGCTCATCTGTTTCAGATTCAGGATCTTGACCAACTGGATGCCGCCGAGGAGGAAGCAGACTTCAACCGGGCCTACCAAGCCTCAACCCTGCAGCCTCCGGCGCCCCTCAACCTGGAGGACTCCGCTGGCGAGCAACCGGAAATGCCTTTGGTCGAGGTGATGGCGGCCCGGGACCCCAGCGATGAGGTAGGTATCGAGCTGGAGGCGCTGGCTTTCGTGGCAGGGTTTGTGGCATGCAAATGTCGGGCCATCGACCCTACACTTGGTCAGGCAACCAGCATAGCGCAGCTCAGTTCTGTGCCCGACAGCTGGCTTCGCGTAGTGAGCCGTGGCGGTCTCTTGGTGCCCTCGGAACGCTGGATGGCGGTGGTGCATGGCTTTGAGCTGACATTCAACCTGGTGATGGGCCGCGCGGCGGATGACCAGCCCGGCATCGTGAGGCGGCTGATGGCGGAGCTGCTTCTGGCAATTATTGGGGAACGCATTGCATGAAGGCAATAGGAGAACTCAAATGAATTGAAAGGTACACTCAATGGGGTCCCATGATAAGACCTGAAATTATTGGCTGGAAAAGTCGAGATTTAAGGGGAAAGTGTCCCCTCAAAAGTGCATCAAACAAAACCCCTGTATCCTTCTGATAATTTGCGTAAGTTCCACCCCACATTCCTTCCTTATCAGAATTCGTTGGTGAAAAAAAGCTATGGGACGGTGCCAGCTGGAGACGAAGCCTGCATGATGCGACCACCTGTTTGAACTCCTAAATCGCGTTTCTGGTAAGTTTCAGGTAGAAACTGAAATTATATTTTCGGCAGAGAAAGACGTGTTCTATCACATGGTCTTTATTTTATAGCTGTGGCTTCATTCCTGAAAAAGATATTACATTACAAACTACCCCTATATAGCATTGCGGGCAATGGGGATATCGGCCGTTGAAAACTTGTGACGTCATGAAAAGTTCCAATTGCCGGACGGTTGTACCTTATGTAAAGGGCCTTGGCCACAACTACATCCATTTTAGGATGCTACCTGCCAAGGCGATATATACGAGGTGGCGTCATCCCTGCTGCGCAGGTTTTTGCGCACGTCCTTATATGACGTCATCAGGGGTACCACTTAATACGGGCCAAACCGCTAACACTCTGCAGAATATACGCAGCGTATGCATAGTACGGGGGATAAAATGAGGATTTAATAGGTGCAGGTGCAAAACTTAGAGCGTCATAGTCCCGGAAGGGATCTCCAATACCTTATATACACATATTATACCCGGAAGAACGTACAAAGCGAGGTAGGACAGGTCAAATTTGGCAGAGAATTAGCATCTTACCGCGGCGAAATACAGTAAGGACGTATCTGAAATGTGGTCGTCGCCATGATGGAAGAAGGTCGGGAGGAGGGTCGAGTCCCTTAATGTACATCAAATTTAGCATTGGGCTTATGGTGCTACATGTCAAAATTAATTGACCGAAATGCCTTTCAACCCCTCCATATGCGGCAGTGCCTCTGATATAGGAGGCAAGGAAGGGGACAATCGTTTCTTTTTTTAAAGATCGACAGGACCATAGTGAGCACGTAAAAGGCAGACATTCCTTTTATGGGGGCATCTGTGAACCTCCGTACGAGCTCAGCAACATAGGTGGAACTTCCAGAAAACGATTTGGGAGAGCAATGCCTGGAGGTAACAGGAAGGCCTATGGATTGGGGGAGGTGGGCTCACGCCAGTCGTAAGCGGGGGTTGACCCATCCCAAAAGTATGTAAAAGTTCACTCTAGTTCGGAGGTTACATTCGGCGGATGGACTGGAAAGCGGTCAGACATGGGGTGCTAAAAGCGGTCAGGCATGTATTGGCGGCATTCCATAACAATGCGTTCAGAACTAGATCTGGATGATTCAAAACACTCCTACACGTCCGCGTAGTCGACCTGGTCGGCTTATGTGCTGTTTCCGATTCAGAGCATGAATGAAGGATCACAATCGAAGTTCGTGGAACAGAGACTTTGCATATCGTTCTTTCAAACCAATGACCATAGGCCTCATGAGCAACAATGAAATGGCATACGCCACACCTGTTTCATAGCAGTACCATTTTTTCGTTTTAGCCCATATCTGTCCAAATCTGGAATCAAGCGATAGCTCGTGGCGAATCATCGAGCAACATTTCAAACGAGGACATGTCAAGGCCATGCCCTAAGGCACAGTCAGCTTTAGTTATTCGATGGCCGCTTTCGGTTGCCATCGCTTCGATTTCCATGAAAAGGCGCCATTCGATGTGGCTTGTTGTGTGGAATCAAAAATAGTGCAATCGAATTAATATTCGATGTTAAAAGTCAATTTGATTTCTTCGGTCGGCGCGAATTTTGTCGTTTCCGCCTGACATTGCCCAAATCTGGCATCAAGCGATAGCCCGTGATGAACCTTCGAATAGCATTTCATGCCGGACGATGTCAAGGTCAAACCTCAAGGTCAAAGGTTGGATTGAGTATTTGATGGTCCTGCATCTCGTCGCTATGGCTTCAATTTGAAAAAAGTGCGCAATTCGACTTCGCTTGTTATGCAGTATCAGCAAGTTCAACATTATAAATTATTTCGACGTTCATTGGTCAGACTGATTTCTTCTGTCGTCTGACATTTTTCCGTTTTTGCCCAAGCCTACCCAGACCCACTATCAAGCAACAGCCCGTGGCGACTTTTCGAGTAACATTTCAAGTCGGAACATGTAGAGGTCATACCTCAAGGTCGAAGGTTACTTTACATTTTTAAGTCCTGACGCTTTGTCGCTATGACATCACTTTGCATGAAGTAGGTTGCATTCCACGGGTGGGTCTACTCTGTTGCCCAGGGCTGTTGCCGTGACCATATTCAGAAACTAAGGAACAGAATTCCACGAAACCTTCACCAGTCGATTCAGTTGGGTCGATTTATGTGGGACTTTTTGAATATGGGGACTCTTACCATTACGCAAAGCTATAAAATTACCCCTCAAACTTGGAGCGGCCATTTTGAAATCATTTTGAAAGTGTTGTCGTGCCCATGCTCATAAACCGCTGCACTGAATTGAATGAAACTTTCACTATTCGATGCAGCATAGTCGATTTACTTGGGACTTTAAAATATGGTGACCTTGACCTTGACCTAAGGCCTCTGATTAAGTACATCTTTATTTTGATTTGTTGCCGTGACCATGCTCCTAAACTACTGAACCGAATTTCGTGAAACCTTCACCAATAGACGTGACATGGTCGATATACTTGGGACTTTTGAATATGGTGACCTTGGCCTTAGGTCAAGGTCATCAAAAAAGCACAAAACCATTTTTAAAACTTTTAACCACCCCAATACTCGGAAACTACCCAATACAATTTCTTGAAACCTTCACCAATCGACGTAACGTGTTCGGAATACGTGGAGTTTTGAGTATTGTGACCTTGGCTTTAGGTTAAGGTCACCAAAATACACAAAATTGTTTTCTTGCCTATTTGACACGCCCATGCTCCCAAAGTACCGAACCGAATTTGATGAAACATTCACCAGTCGACGTAGGATGGGTGATATATTCTGGAGTTTAAATATGGTGACCTTGGTCGTCGGTTAAGGTCATCAAAAATGCATAAAACTCATTTTAAGGGTTGTTGCGCCGCCCATGCTCCGAAAGTACGAAACCGAATTTCATGAAACCTTCGCCAATCGACGTACCGTGGTAGATATACTTGGGACTTTTCAATATGGTGACCTCGGCCCTAGGTCAAGGTCATCAAAAATGCATAAAACTCACTTTAAGGGTTGTTGTGCCGCCCATACTCGGAAGTACGAAACCGAATTTCATGAAACCTTCGCCAGTCGGAGAATGGCCTGATCTGTCATTGTTTAACGGGCGATCCAATTTACCGAAGAGGTGGAGTGGGTTCTGCACACATCAATTTCAATCTGCATTGCAAAAGGCAGTTTCAGTGCATTTGATCCAGCACCGGCCAATTGGCATGTGATACTGGTGAGAATGGCCAACAATGGCCAACCACACAACCACCACACACCAATGACAGATGGGCCGGTGCTGAATCCAATGCACTGAAACTGCCTTTTGCAATGCAGATTGAAATTGATGTGTGCAGAACCCACTCCACCTCTTCGTAAATATGATCGCCCGTTAAACAATGACAGATCAGGCCATTCTCCGACTGGCGAAGGTTTCATGAAATTTGGTTTCGTACTTTCTGTGCATGGGCGGAGCAGCGACCCTTAATATTAGTTTTATGCATTTTTTGATGACCTTGACCTGGGGCCGATGTCACCATATTGAAACGTCCCAAGTCTGTCGACCACGTCACGTCGATTGGTGAAGGTTTCATGAAATTCGGATTCGTACTTTCTGAGTATGGACGGCACAACAACCCTTAAAATGAGTTTTATGCATTTTTGATGACCTTGACCTAGGGACGAGGTCACCATATTGAAAAGTCCCGAGTATATCGACTACGGTACGTCGATTGGAAAAAGTTTCATGAAATTCGGTTCGGTACTTTCGGAGCATGGGCGGCGCAACAACTTTACTTAAAATGAGTTTTATGCATTTTGATGACCTTAACCGACGACCAAGGTCACCATATTTTAACTCCAGAATATATCGCCGATTCCACGTCGACTGGTGAATGTTTCATCAAATTCGGTTCGGTACTTTGGGAGCATGGGCGTGTCAAATAGGCAATAAAACGATTTTGTGTATTTTGGTGACCTTGACCTCAAACCAAGGTCACGATACTCAAAGCCCCACGTATTCCGAACACGTTACGTCGATTGGTGAAGGTCTCAAGAAATTGTATTGGGTAGTTTCCGAGTATGGGGGTGGTTAAAAGTCTTAAAAATGGTTTTGTGCTTTTTGATGACCTTGACCTAAGGCCAAGGTCACCATATTCAGAAGTTCCAAGTATATCGACCATTTCACGTCTATTGGTGAAGGTTTCACGAAATTTGGTTCAGTAGTTTAGCAGCATGGTCACGACAACAAATCAAAATAAAGATGTACTTAATCAGCGACTTTAGGTGAAGGTCAAGGTCACCATATTTTAAAGTCCCAAGTAAATCGACTATGCTGCATCGAATGGTGAAAGTTTCATTCAATTCGGTGCAGCGGTTTCTGAGCATGGGCACGGCGACACTTCCAAAATAATTTCAAAATGGCCGCTCCAAGTTTGAGGGGTAATTTTATAGCTTTGCGTAATGGTAAGAGTCCCCATATTCAAAAGTCCCACATAAATCGACCCAACTGAATAGATTGGTGAAGGTTTGGTGGAATTTGGTTCGGTAGTTTCTGAATATGGTCACGGCAACAGCCCTGGGGAACAGAGTAGACCCACCCGCATTCCACGTGGCTTGCTGTGTGGACTCAGAAAGCTACGAAATCAAACTAATTTCAAAGGTCAAAGGTGAAACCGAGTTCTTCTGTCGCCCCACACTTTTTTCTCCTCGCCGAACTCTATCTAAATGTGGTATCAAGGAATAGCTCGTGGTGGGTCTGGAGTAAATTTTAAACCGGGAATGTCAATGATAATCTTCACGGTTAAAGGTTTTACATTGCTTTCGAGTTCCTCGCGATTCCTCGCTATGACTCAAATTTTCATAAAGTTGGTGTCATTCAACGTGGCTTGCCGTATTGTATCAGATAGTTGAGAAATCGAAATAATTTTGAAGGTCTCGAATGTGCGCTGTGTGTACAATGCTCGAGTGGAGTATTGCACAAGGGGAGCATGACTCTTTGTTTGCAGCCATTGTGATCAGTGGTGCGACAAGGATTTTCCCCAGTTGAGGCCCAACCAAGAAAAATGTAATGAAGGAGAGCCTTCCACGCACCTCGCGCGCCGAAAATGCATTGTTTGCGTGGTTGAGTGGATGCGGCGGTGCACTCAGCATTCTGGGAAGGACGCCTTTCCTTCCAAGGGGCGCCTTTTTCCCTCAAAGAGGCGCCTCTAGCCGAAAAAAAAAAGGCTGTTCGAGGAATTCGATTTTCTGTTACAAACCGATAGTGTTTAATGTATTTACCGGATTGCTCTACGGTGATTGTGAAATCTGGCCCAGCACATATGGTATCAGGTTAGCTATAGGGAAGTCAAGGTATGTTGAGCCTACCCTCAGTTAGGAAGGCCTGGAGAGCATGGGATGCGACAGACTGATTATGTGTACGCAGATTCCGAAATGGTAGTCTTGTGGGAAAAATCAGTGGCATCGGAATTTTTATCGGGTAAATTTTGGGCATTGCTATTCTCAGTTGTTCTGACGTATCGTCCCAGTCTCAACTTACCCCAGTCGTGGGGTAAGTTGATCCTATTTGTGGGAAATGTTGATCAGAAGCCCTACTGTCGTAAATAAATGCTGTAACGACTACTTGTGAGTGTTACTCTTAGTGCTGCAAGCTCTTTATGAGCTTTTTCACCTGTCGTTTTCTGGCGGCAAAGGAAGCAAGAAGAAAAGCAACATTAATCAGCAAGTTCCTCACAAAGGTCGACAAAAATTGAAATATGTGCATGTAGATCATCAATCACCAAAAATAACGGTCCGACTGGTTTCGTTGGTAAAGGAGGGAAGAAAAGGCAAGCGCTGGAGCGCGCCCGGAACGGCGCGGTCGCCACCCCTCCCAAATCCCCTCCTTCGGCAGCAGAGTAAACAGGGGAACGAACACCCTTGTGCGGCGGCACGGTGCTATACATGCGTAGCTTGGGCTATACCGCAGGCCTCCGCCCGTCCCATGTACCCCGTCAACCGAATTTACAGTGCAGCGTGCAATGATCTGTTGTAAACCGTAGAGGTGACATGTGATGGTACTTAAAAATGTTTTTCACTGGCCATGAGAGCTAATTTACGTGGCTGCTTTCGTATCATACTACCTGTCACAGGTGTTGCTTTGTGAAAATGTATCTGGGGTATGCTACAATGCTATAATGCTACAGAATTGATGTAGTTATAAGATGTGGCTGTTTCACAAGCGTACCGAAGGAAATTTTCCTCTTTGGTATGATACTACGGCTGCTCAACGTATTCTTTTTCAGCCGATGGCACCCTTCAGAGTAAAAAGGGTCTTAGGGGAACTTCCCTTCGGCACCTGTTCTGAATTTGTTCCGTGCTCAGATCAACTCGATGGAGACCCTATGGGATTTTGTGGAGTCGACTTCTATTTTTTGTGAGCTTCCTGTGCGATAATTTTGGGCCCCAGTACGATTTATCGGACCCCTAGTGGCTCCTTTTTCAGTGCTCCCATGTGCTTCTTTTCCGGGGACCGACGTGGTTTTGAGGTCTTTCACGCCATTTGTGTGACTAGAGAGTGACATTCCGTGTAGGAGTTTATTTTTAGGAAGCCAGCTGAGACTTACAAGTCGCAGCTCAGGGTTCCGGCGCAATTTTGTGGCCCTTAGGGTGATTTTCAAGGGTAGCGGCGCGACGTTTTTGGGTCTATGTGCAATTTTCTCATCATGTCGCCATTTGTTGGGATGCATATCGCTAGTTCTAGGGGCCTCGACACGTCTTTGGGGGCACAACATGTTTTGGTGTCCTTTGGCGCGATTGCCGGGACCCTGGAGTGATTTTCCATGTCCGGACTGTTTTGTCGTTGCCCCCGGCTTCATTTATTGGGTATTCCCGATAAAACGTCTGGGGCCCCGGACCTGTCGAGCGTGAGCTTCAGGGGCTCAAGCGGGAATTCTTGGTATCTTCGGGCTCAACGTGATTTTAACGGGCCCCGGCTCAACCTTTTGGGACCCTGTTGTGAATTTGAAGAACCCTGGCACGACGTTTTGGGCCCCAGTGTGATTTTCTGGGCCCAGGCGCGAACTTTTGAGGCCCCCCAGCGTGATTTACATGTGCTCACCCCGTCTTTTTGCGGGCCCCATCGTTATTTTTTAGGATTATGGCACGACTTCTTTGTGCTCCTAGCGTAATTTTCTAGGGCCCCGGCCCCACTTTTTGGCACCAGCGCAATTATTAGGGGCTCCCGGCTGAATCTTTTGGGACCTAGCGTGATTTTGAGGTTCCGGCTTGTCGCTTTTGAGGGCCAACGCCATTTTCGGGAGACCCGGCGAGATGTCCAGAGACCAGGCCAGATCTTTTAAGCCCTTAGCGTGATTTTTAGGGCGATGGGGGCTCCGGATCGACTTTTCGGGGGCCTGGCGCGACTTCTTGTGAGCCAAGCAGAATTTTCATGGGCCCAGTCTCGCATTTTGGAACCCCCAGAAGCATTTTTATAGTCACGCAAGTATTCTCTTAGGTCTCCAATGCGATTTTCAGGGGTCTTGGTAGGATTTTTTTGGAGCCCAGCGTCATTTCGGGGCCCTGCACGACTTTTTGAGGCCTCAATGTAGCTTTTATGGGCCCCGGTGCGATTATTTGGGACACCGGGGACCACTATTTCTCCGGACACCGGCACGATAAGTGGGGGCACATAACCTTCGCAAGAGGGATGGTTGCTAAAGTGCCCCCTTCAGTATGCCACTTAGCATTCCCGAACTATCTCATAGCCTAACAATGACCTATGGAATATCTCGCACAAAACCGATTTTCCCATGCCCATTTAACTGCTTGCGCCACAAGTAATATTCAAAATATATGCCTTGCAATTAGCCCAAGCTCACCCATTGTCTTTGTTTCTATTATGTTCGGGGTTCTTAAATTCCAGCCTGGACGTACACATCACTGGGAGATGAAAGCTTTGACATACAACGGTGTCTCCGTTGTAGATATAATGTTTTCGTACTTTTTAATCCAAATGTCTTGATGCACGAACGACGCAATGCGCACCTAAACCCAACACAGGGGCGTCGATGTGTATCCTTTTGTGGGGCCATGGCCCCCCATGTTGATTTGGGCCCCCAATAACTTTGCTCATTTTATGCTTATAGGAAGAAAGCTACATACAAACAAAATTAATCACACTATGCTACTTAGGAAACAAGTGATGCTAAGGAGGACATTTTTGTACTGAACAGAAACAGACTTAGATTGAACAGTGAGCTGACTCTCCACATATTATTGTAAAATAGAATTGGTGAGAAAAGAATATAGTGAGATTTCCTTTAACTTTGCAGCCATAACATTGCATTAAAAAATGTTCAGCTTGACTGATGCTGTTAAACGAATCAAGCCAGATTGTCAACAACAAACAAGCAAAGCCACCAATCAACAATAGCAATGTCATACATATTCTTGCACACCATCAATGTCAAGCATAATTATTTCCGGCTTCAACTGGGTTCATTCCATTCTACTAATTTCTAGTCATAACCAAACCTGCATACAATCCAGTTGAGACAACAATCACTTTATTCCCACTAGAATTGTGGAGATACAAACTATAATTACCTTCAGCTTGCACTCATCTCATCAGTAGCTTTATGTTTACCTAGGTAGGTACTTACCTACTAGTTACATGCCCAATGTGCATACATTCAATATTCATGTGGTGCACCCAGTCCCATCCTGAACAATGAGTCACATGTCACCGAAATATATCGACAGCTCATGTGATATAATAAAAAGTCAACAATAAGCTGGATGCACACTGCTTTATAATTGTTATTCTTGAAGACAACAAGCACTAGGAGACAGCTTACAACTTTCAAAACCAACCTTATGAGAAGAAAAAAACAACTCACGAAGAATTTATGGATAGTGGTCACGCAATGGACATCAGTGCGCATGAGGGCCTTGAGTGCGCATGTGTCACTGGGGAGAGACAGTAATGCTGCAAATTAATACTACATTATGTATTACCTGAATTGAATATGTTGATGAAAAGAATTGATGCATGCAACCATCAATTATTTTCACAGTAAAAGCGTGATGACTGGCAATTGTGTTCAGTTGCGTAACTCATAAAGCATACCTTGATAACTATAAAAGTTGAAGTTGGAAACATACACATCACTAGGATGCCCAGAAATACCAGAAATACAAACGATGTTCTGAAATTATCATTATGAAACGTAAAGTTTTTATGCAAAAAATGTTGTATAAAGACACAAGAAATATGTCCTGGTGTGCCTCCTCTTTTCATTTCGAATTGAAAGTGTATCGGGAGCAAAACATACTTCGCCATATATCAAGAGCATCGTGTGGCGAGCGTCTGCGACGAAACTGACGTACCGTGGCCACTGCCTCCATGTGCGTGGTGCATTGCCTGTGACCTTCTTGGTGTTGTAACATATTTAACATTTGATCTAGCGAGTATTGATATGGTAGGGATTAGGAATGTTGCAATCATACATTTATTCATAGGATTAAGATGTTATGACCACAAATTTCCATGAAAAATGCTCACTTTGGCTAAGATCAAAATGTTTGTAAAACAATATTGAGTTGCCCAGGGATGTCGATTTAAATAAAAAACATTTGGGGGCCGAAGTGTCCTTCTCCTCCCTCCCCCCCAACCAAAAACTTTTCGGATTTCGCCCACTATATTTTCAGACCTCAATAATTATGATTTGTTTATGATGTGCATTTTGATGTGAATTCAAATATACTTGCCAATAGGAAAAATCGTCCAGTAACAGGTAGTCAAATAAGCAAAAGAGCAGTGTACTGTGCATGTCAACATAAAACTGTGAGTTGTAGCATTCATGCTTTATCCATGAACAGCAACTCTGCATTGATAATCATAGCAACTTTTCTACCATTGCCCCGGATTCGGCGACAAGCGTAACATTCCCTGACCTTATGGCAACATTTTCAGCATTCAGAAGCGTAGACTTGACTCGTAAATCATCGACTGCATCATGACACCGATGCGGACTAGATAAATTCAGGGACTGCCACGAGGAATTCATGCCTCACAAACATACAACAACTGTTCCGTGAGGAATTAAAGCAAAATGCTACAACGTTCTTCGAAATAAAAATTGGCGCTCCCGTCCCAGGCAAAGCACAAATCAGGTAATGTATCGCGACGCGTCGGCAGTTCAATCAAGCCATCTGAAATTAGAGGGCTCATAAACAAACTGGAGCTCCCGCTGCCGCTGTGACACATGCGCGCCACTCGCCAGTCCTTTACGCGAGTCCGAACACCCGCTCTCGGCCCAGGGTTCTGACGGATGAAGGCAGCCGCGACCTGGTCGACATCCACGCGAGTCAGGCGGTCGCGGTGGACGTGGCACACAGCTACCGCGTTGAGGCGCGCCTGCCCCATTGTGGCGCGCAGCCATGTCTTCAGCCGGCGGAGCGTACCGGAGCTGCGCTCAGCCATGGCGGAGCTGGCCGGCAGGGTGAGGAGCAGGCGCGTCAGCTTCACTGCGTCCGGGAACATCTTGCGTGTGGGCTCATCCAGGTTCCGGATTATATCTGCCAGTTCTTCAGAGAGCTTTCCGGCCGCCTGCTTTAAACAGGACGCGGAGTTGCGGCGCCAGGTCAGCAGCTGACAGCTCCGCTGACCAGGGAGAGCTGCTCAGGAACTCTCTGAGGCCTGCGGCGCCAGTCAGCCAGCAGCCGCCTGGTTCCGCCCTTGGCGTGATGCTTGACGCCCTTCCTGGTCAGGCGGTCACTCAGCTGGATGCAGACGGTGTCGATGGCCAGCAGCAGCCTCTCGCCGTAGGTACTGTTGGATGTCAGCTGGCTCGTCTGGTTCACCGCCGTCGCCGTCGGCGTTGCTGGCCGAAGCGCGCTTCTCCGCGGCAGCACGATTGGCACGTCGCAGCCTGATCCCTTCACCTGCTGCAGGCACTCCGGGATGGCTTCGTCCGCCCCGTCGCGCTGAGCCTGCAGCTGCTGTGGCGGACTCGGCTCCACGCAGAAGCTGGGACACAGTGCAGCGGGAGCCCTGGACGCTGCGGTTAAGCCGGTCCAAAGGCGACAGCACTGCACGCGCCAGGTGGAGCGCCAGCAGGGTGACTCCTTGCGCAGCTGGGCGTGAAGGCCCGCCGCTCTCGCCGCCACGTGGCTGCGACCAGCGCCCAACTCCGCCACCGTGTCAGTACCTCGCTGCACTGGTTGATGGCAGCATCCACTGCCTGTAGCCGCAATGTCCACCTGGTGGGCAGAGCGGCCGCAGCTCCTTGGCACCTCCTCCCCCTTGCCCACGCACAGCTGCCGGAACTTCTCCCGGAAGGTGAGGAACTGGCCGAAGAGGCGCTCCAGCTCGTTCAGTGTGTAGAGGCGTTGCGGATCAGCTGGAGAGGCGTCGAGCGCTCCTTCGCCACTAGGTTGATGAGTGGGCGCCGCAGTGGACGAAGAGCGCTGCTGGCTGTTTGCCGCGCAGGATGGCTTGGGCGCCGCGAAACCTCCCGCCATGTTTGCGGCCCCATCGAAAGTGAGGCCGCGAAGGCCAGCCGGGGAGGTCCAAGCGCTGAAGCGAGTCCTCGATGATGCGCGCCAGAGCAGCACCCGTCGTCGACGGCGTCTCGTGAAACCCCACGAACTCCTCGTGGACTTAGGGGGCTCCAGATCTGTATACCGGATGCACACCGACTGCTGCTCGTGGCCGCTGGTCTTGGGTGCCGTCGACGATCACGGAGTAGCAGAGGTCGCCGGCCGCACTGTCTTGGATCTCCGTGATGATCTCTGCGCAGCACCTGATGACTGACGAGCAGCAGCAGCTCATTCTGACAGTCTGAATGCGTGAATCGCTCCCTTCTTTGCAGCCACTGCTGTAGCTCGGGGTAGTCGGCGGCTCGCAGCTGCAGCAGCTCGATTAGTTGCCCTGGACCTGTTCATGCCCTCTGAGGGCCAGACCCTGTCTGCCTAGGTACACGAGGCTGGTGATTGTCTTCACGAGGCAGGCCCTGTTGGTCTGCTGCTGGCGCGATTGGCCGTCTGAATGACGTCTACGATCGGGCGGCTCGTAGTTGGGAGGTTGTCCCCGTGATCTGTGGAGATTGCGTGCTGCTTGAAACTTCTCCAGCGCCTTCTTCCAGTTGTTGAAGCCGCCAGCCCAGAAACCAGGTTTCAGAGCTGGGTTGGCGGTACCGCGCTCGTGCGCGCGGACGCAGCAGAAACATAATACTTTCCACGGACGGGGTCGAAGTGCTTCCATGGGTACCGCTGGTACCAGTGATCATGGAAGACCACAGTCTTGCCTTGAAGCACCTGCTTTAGGGATCGTCCTAGGCTGGCGGCTGATTAGGCGTCTCTAAATCCAGGAGGCGCCATGGCGACTGCTGCGGCGATGATGTTGAGTCACGACTGGGACCAGGATCTGGAAGAAAGGGAGGAAAGGGGCATACAAATGGCCAGAAAAATGGATGTGTGGGAAAATCACTCGCGTCAGAACGCAAGTTTTAGACGACGAGATGGTGTTCCTTCATTGACCACTGGTTTCACAACTCTAGCTATAGCTCCAGCACAACTCAGCACAACTCCAAAGAAAACCCCAAGAAACTTTGCGAGCGGGAAAGCCAAGAAACTGGTTACGCTAAACCAGTTTCTCAGCTAGCAGCGCAGTAGACAGACTACGCGTAATCCGACGCACTGATCGTAATTTCGACGCACTCCGCAGACCAGTGCAGTGACATCGCCTGGACGCGAGGTACGCCAGCGCATCAACTGCCGGGATCGGTTGCTATGACAACAAAATCAGCTGTTTAGATTGGGTTCAAATGTGGCACAGATGTGGCGACTGAGTTTTGTCATTGCAGATGAAAATCCCAAGGCGTTAATTTGTGAGTTGCTGCGGATTTAGGCGTGATGCTTCTCTGTGCTGGTAATTTTCGAGAGTGGTTAAAAGTATATCTCGCTTTTGCCGTAAGCAGTTTTCCCCTCGTTAGCATTTTCATTATCCGTTTAGTTTCGCACCATTTCTAGCTTTGCTGTCTGTCGACCTTAGCGTCAAGGTCGCTGTGCGCCGAGCGGAAAAAGTTGAGAAAATCCAACATTGTGCGCTCGGAAAACGCCAGCGTTTTTGTAGGAATCGGCAGACAGCTGACGCAAGACCGGCGCAAAGCGCTGTAAACAACACTAGTGCGCCAAGATACCTGTTTTACATATTTGGTACCATATGCTGGGAGAAGTGTTTTCCTTCATTCTGGTTCATTTATGAATGCGGAAAAATCCATTGACTGGGGCCCGACAGGTCTCGAAAGTGGGCCCGGCAGGTCTCAAAACTTGGGGGTCAACCCCCCAGCTCTGCCGGCTGGGAGGTCGCGACCCCCCAACCCCCCTGCTCACGGCGCCCCTGTGGTGGTCTATCTGCAAAATGAAAAGAAGAAACAAAAACAGATGGGATGCAAATTGTATTAAGCTAAACACATCAGTTTGCATTGTTCTTTGCATCCCAAGGCACCCTTGTGCTAGCTGCCTGATATATGGGCAGCTCACCAAGAATGCCACACATTGAAAGATCAATGAAGGTGCATACAGCCAAAGGATATAGGCTGCTGCCGCATCTGATATGGGGACGACAATTTTATTTTAAAAAAAACTGATTTCCACGATGAAGATATGCTACATCCACAAAATTTCCCTGATCAAATTGTTCTATAGGAAAAGTTTAAGAAGTTCAAGAGATTTGAGACCCAATCACCCTTTTCTAAACCCAAGGTGAGTATCTTGAATCAATTTGCTTCCTTCAGATAACTAGCCATTCCATCCTTGATAATTGATTTCCAGTACTTTGCAGACTAGGGATGTGAGGCTCACTGGTTTATAGTTTTCAACTTTCACCCTTTCTCCTTTCCCTGAAAATAGGAACTACATTTGCCCTCCTCATATCTGTTGGAATTTCATCTTGTGAAATTGTGCCTGCTTCACGGGTGGGCCCAAGATACCTTTTTTAGAAGGTAGATCGAACTTTCATTCAAGCTCGCACTATGTCATCCGAAGGTTTTTTAATTTGGTAGTAATCTGATTTTTTGCCAAGTCATGCGCAATGGTTACTATTTATTTTGAGGAAGTAAATATGTCTTCCGCTAATCGGGTGAGATATTGTCTTGTTCTGTTCTTCCAGTGAACATTTGTTCTGGCCTTTTCGTCATGCGGGGGCAATATTGGACTGAATCATTGTGATCGTGGATATGGAGGGAGTATGTTGTGGTCATCCACTGTGGATGGCATCTTTCTTCAAATATGCAACATAATTCGGTTCATATCCATTCCTGTGAATGTTAAGTATATTTAGATTGATAGCAGCAGCTCATTGCCAAATATTACCAACTTGAGCAGTCCACCTTCAGATAGAGGAAAATAAATCATTTTCAAGAGAGGATAATGTTATTCACTCGAAAAATCCAGGAGCAAGCTTATTTTTTCAAACATGTGCCTACCTACACTGACATACAGCAGTTGTGGAAACAGCTTTTCTAGGCAAGTTGGACCCAGAGCCAAGCAAAACACTGCATTCTTCCTTCATAAATTGTAAGTGGATCATTAATGATGTATGCATGCTTAAACATTGATGTACAACACTATTGTTATTCCAGAAATACCTTCCTGAAACATTTCATGAGTGTTCAGGAAGTGCCTGATTACCAAGGGTATGAATTCAACATCCAGATATAATGTTGGCATGTAGTACATCTCTGATTCAGGTTTCATGCCTTACTGTGCAGTACCTCTGCAAAGAAGTGTAAGTGAGGCAAGCAAATTAAATAAAGAAGAAACGATCACACCATTTTGATCAGGATACTGTTTAAGCAAAATGTGTTAGCACACAACGAAACATGCTTCTGAAATGCTGGATGTTGGGGAACCAAGAGTATGCTCAGGCATTTCCATGAAATTGATAACAAAAGAAACCTAAAATGAACTGCCTAAACATGTCTCTTTGCAGAGAAGCATATGTCACCTACAATCAGCTGTTCCTACCATAATATTCCCACCAGCTAAAACCCTTGGCAATTATGAAACTTCATGATATTCTTCCTGTTTATGTCATTTGTGGGATCACTTTGTTCTGTCTTGCCTGTTTTGTTTGTATGTTTGCCATGTTTTTGTTTCCTGTACCAAAGAAAAAGATGGCCTAGTTAGGGCTAATGCCCTTTTATTTAAAGTTCTTGATGCTTCTCTCTAAGAAAATAGATTAGGCTAGCTAATTTTAGGCAAGGGTTACCTTGCAAATTCTAAAGCTTCAAATAATGAGTTCTTAGATACAACTTGTTTAAAAGCTGTGTTGGTATTATTTTGCTATTTAACCAAGATTAAGCTTGTGCAGTGGAAATGCATGGTTAAGTTATATTTGTCATGTTAATGAATATGCATTCAAAAAATCTTTGCCAAAACCTTGTTGTGACCAAAAATACCAATTTGTATACATTTTGGTATCAAAATGCATACTTATCGCAAAGAAATAACAATCATGAGAAAACCCTCATGTCAACCATTTACCACTAAGTTATAGTTGCAATAAGTTAAGGTCAGAGTTAAGAAAACCAGATTATTTGATCAGATTTGCTGACTGAAATGTTGGACTTATGAGCCACATTTTTAACAGATACCAAATATTGTCTAAGAAATACAGACAAAGCAACATATTTATTTAACTAATTGGCATATCAATTGGGTGCATTTATATGATAACAAGTGTTTCCTCCTATTGATCAAGACAATGTGGGCTGGATATAAAAATGCAATATTTGTGTACATTTTATATGTTCTATCTTTAAAATTAGTCTGAATACAAGTGTATGCCTTAGTGCTGAAAATAGCATTGATTGCCATAGCGAACACATGTATATCTTTCTTGATGCAACACAAGAAATATTTTCGAATGTGTGGCAATTTTATTGTTTATTTGTTAAAAGATGGTTTGAACATATTGGCTGGAAGTCCTGACTTCTGTTATTTAAGTATGTATCACACTTAGTATGAAGGGGAGGTTAGCAAGAGATAACAAGTCAGTAAGGCCTGTTGATTGATTCTTTCCATTGACTATGATAGTATGTGTGTAAAAGTGTGAAAATGAATAATGTGTCCCTGGACCATTTATGATCACAGTGTTGTTTTCCTGGTGTGCCTGGTGGGAACAGCAGATGGGAAACAGTTTTGGGTGCAGGGGTATATGATGAAAAATAGCATGCAATTTTATCAATGAAAAGTGATGTACCTTAATCTAACCTGGCCCCTGATGCTGGATGACCCAAACCGCCCGATGCCGAATCACATAAACACACTGCTATTGGATTGCTCAAATCCCACGGATGTTTGATTACCTAAATATGATTTTTAAATTTTGATTTAAAAAAGAAATGGTTGAAGAAGTCAGCCTTCACAGCCGCCGGCTGCCAGCGACCGACGTGCAGACAGCGGGTCAGGCGTGAACGGCCCTGTTCGCGGACCGCCGACAGGTCATTTCCATAGTGGCTAGATCAAATCGCGAGTGCTGCCGTTGCTAGCATTCGCTCCCGAAAGCCGTCCCCGTCGGCTCTTGCAACGTCATTTGCGCCGGTGTATCTCAGCCGAGACCATCACGAGGTGGTAACCTTATCCGCTGGCGTGTGCTCTTCCTTGCCGCACCGGTTCAGTCAGAGGATCGAATTCAAGCCGTGCTGGGACAGAGACGGTCACCACGTAAGCGCCGACCACTCGTCCGTTACGGCTGCGATTCGAGTGGATAATGAACGCAGGGAAGCCACAAGTGCGGGATTATTCTTATATTGTTAGTTCGTGATCTTTTTTTGTTCGCCAGCCACAGTTCCCTCACTGGACCGGTGTGGAGTTTCCGGGGATTTCGCGTTACCTATAGCTAGGAGCAAGTAGTCGGCAGTTTTAGTAGTTATTGGCGCTACTGCGCGGCCATCGGTCGGTCACGCGGGTAAAGTGTGCCTGCTCCCGCCGTTAATTGCTTATGTTATCAGTTCGCGATGCATTCGTACCTGAAATACGTATGCGCAAATACACGTGAAAGTTGTGCTACGAATATATTCGTACGCGATATATTCGTATTCGGAGAGGACCACGCAAGAGGGATGCTACATCCGCAGTTGGGTCGAAGGTGCTTTTTATGCAATTTCCCAATTTGTGACTTGTATTCACAAGGACAGGTGCAGCAAGCTTCCTGCATACGGACATAGCGAACATATTCCAGCAGCGGGCATGGGCAAACAGCCCCTGCCACACCAATTATTTCCACAATTATCCACCAATATATGCAGACTGCATATGCATCCACAAACCAAACGTGCACATTCAATCAAGTGTAGGCTTATGGTTAACCCTAGTCCATATTGTTCCATACTTATGGACCGGGAAACAGATACTTGGCAAAGAAATGTACATGTTGTAAAGGGCCGCGCATTTGCAGTGCCTTTGCGGCTCACTGGTGCAGATTGCTTTTGTACCCTTAATGCACCAGAGATATATATATATATATATATATATATATATATATATATATCCATACATACCCATACATACATATATCCACCCAAATATATGCTACATCGTCTGTCTGAGGCCCTCCATCCGAAGGGGGCCTGCAGCAGAGTAAGGAGCCTCTTGCTCCCGCTATATCGGGCCTCCATCGGTGACGAGTCCAAGGAGGAAGTTGGGGCATGTCCGCCCCACCCCCAGTTGAAGGTAGTGCCCCTTCAACCAGGAAAATGTGTCCCTCCGCGACGTCTCGAGTGCACCTCATCATCGAATTGTCCAGCCAGAGGCGCCCCTCGGCAGGAAAGGCACCCTCAAGATACTTTCGCGGTGGCGCCGATCTAGGCACGTGTCCCCTCCCCGGATGGAATTCCCGAACCCGCCCCTGCCTTCTGTGGCAGCTATGGGACCTCTCATAACGACAGTGGATCTCCTGTTGCGGCCTACGGGCGTGGTTGGATCATTTCAGGCGGTCTTCTTCGGTTATCTTTCAGAGACTCTCCTGCCACTGAGGGGAAGAAACTATGGCGCACTTAACCCCCGCCCCCCGAACTGCCCTTTTTCCGATTCCGAACGAGGGTGATAACTTGACGGGGTAAAATGGACGGTAGAGAGAGAGCCTACCAATATCGGGGGAAACAATCCCTTTATTTTGGAGGCGCTTGATGATAAGCCTGTTGGAAATGGCACTTTGTTAAGCAGGACGATTTCTACTGGGTTATTTGGGATCCATTTTGCTGACGCCGAAGAATTGGGATTTCAATTGGTATACGTCAAAGTACTCTATATTACCATAAAACGTGCAAAATAGCGCAGAAAAGTGGTAAAATTGTGTGTAATCCATTGGCAAAGGGAAGCGTTGAAGCCCGCTACCAAAGAAACTTCGTGGGGGCCCGGGGGGTCTACTCTGTTGCCCAGGGCTGTTGCCGTGCCCATGCTCAGAAACCACGGAACCAAATTCCACCAAACATTCACCAATCGATTCAGTTGGGTCGATTTACTCGGGACTTTTTAATATGGGGACCCTTACCTTTACGCAAAGCTATAAAATTACCCCTTAAACTTGGAGCGGCCATTTTGGAAATAATTGTGAAAGTGCTTCCATGCCCATGCTCATAAACCGCTCCACCGAATTAAACAAAACCTTCACCAATCGATGCAGCATAGTTTATTTACTTGGGACTTTATAATATGGTGACCTTGACCTAAGGTCGCAAATTAAGTACATCTTTATTTTGATTTGTTGCCGTGGACCATGCTCCTAAACTACTGCACCGAATTTCGTGAAACCGTCACCAATAAACGTGACATGGTCGATGTACTTGGGACTCTTGAATATGGTGACTTTGGCCCTAGGTCAAGGTCATCAAGAAAGCACAAAACCATTTTACTGACATTTAACTACGCCCATACTCCCGAAACTACCCAATACAATTTCATGAAACCTTCACAAATCGATGTAACGTGTTAGACATACGTGGGGCTTTGAATGTCATGACCTTGGCTTTAGGTCAAGGTAACCAAAATACACATAATCGTTTCCGTGGCTATTTGACAAGCCCATGCTGCGAAAGTACCCAATGGAATTTGATGAAACATTCACCAATCGACGTGAAATGGCCGATATACTCTTGAGTTTAAACATGGTGACCTTTGGCCTTCGGTCAAGGTCATCAAAAATGCATCAAACTCATTTGAAGGGTTGTTGCGCCGTCAATGCTCCGAAAGGCCGAAACAGAATTTCATGAAACCTTCGCCAATCGACGTACCGTCGTCGATATACTTGGGTCTTTTCAATATAGTGACTTCGGCCTTAGGGCAAGGTCATTAAAAATGCATAAAACTCAATTCAAGGGTTGTTGCGCCGCCCATGCTCCGAAAGTACAAAACGGAATTGCATGAAACCTTCGCCAATCGACGTGACGTGGTCGATATACTTGGTACTTTTCAATATGGTGACCTCGGCCCTAGGTCAAGCTTATCAAAAATGCATAAACTCATTTAATGGTGCTGCGCCGCCCATACTCCGAAAGTACGAAACCGAATATGGTGACCTAGGGCCGAGGTCACCATATTGAAAAGATCAAAGATATATCGACCACGGCACGTCGATTGGCGAAGGTTTCATGAAATTTGGTATATATCGTATATATCGTCTTGGCTGTACCAGCCTGGGTACTAAGACTAAGTCGACTAGGCAGTTCAATTTTCTGGTGTCATGCAAACATTTGTAGGTGGTACTTTTCTATGGCATTGTGGTTTCTGGGTGGAGCTTTTCCCTGCATCTCTATAGGCACCAATATTGAGTTTTTGAAAGCTAGGTGTTGTTAAACCATTTATATATGTGGCACTGAAGCACTACCTGTTATTTAAATTCCACCCATGGATCAGTGCCAGGATTAGTAAAACAGCTGTTTCTGTATGCTCAGCATCCATAATATTATCTAATATATCATAATAGATAATATTTTGATGATATAATATGATGTTATATCATAATATCAGTAAATTTGTTATCCAATGCAATTTTTTAATTCATGAGGTTTTTCCAATGCAATGCTTATGAATTTAGTTGATATAATGCGACTACTCATTTCCTCTGGAAGTGCTTACTTTTCTATTGGCAGGCAAAACAGCACCAACAAATATGACATTTAATTGGGTAATATAGCTTGGCATATGCCCCAATTTGTTTGTAATCTGAGATTCCAGTCTAACCTTGCTGGACCTTCCATATACAAAACATGAGAAAATTTAACCTAGCCTGACCACCTGGACCTAACTACCTAACCACTGGGGACAAGTAGTCTAGGGGTAGTCACCCACCTCAACTGAAATATTATCAGTTTAAAAGTCTCACTTCAACTCATACATTTTGTTGCATCCCTAAAGATAAGCAAACGCTGAAAGCTTCATTAAAATATCTGTATCCGTTAAAGCGTGACGACTGGTTGAACTTTTTGGAGGTGACCTCCTTTGACCTTGACTAACTCGTTGACCCTAGATGACCTGACTTCAAAATTTTGAAACAGCATGCCAAATTGATGTGCGAAAAGGTATGCCAAATTTTGGCGCACTACCGCGCGCTGTTCGTCCACTATCCTGGAAAAACCTGAGGGGGGCGGTTGAAGACCCCCTCCCCTCCCCCGGGGTCGGGACGGGCTAACATAAATATCACCGCATCCGGCACTACCTAGGGCTGAAAAAAAAACAATTTCTAGTTTAAGAATAGACATTCACCCTATTTTAAGCCTAATATAGGTATTTTGCAATTCATCGCCGACATCGACATATGTTACGTTTATAAATGAAGCCCCTGCGCAAGATGTGACGAATGTTTTGACTGCGGCGGGCTGCAGCGGCGGAGGTGAAAAATGTACCAACACCACAACGTACGACGGTGGAAATTTACCACTCCGGGCCATTCCTCCGTGGTGGAAACTCGTCCCCGGAGACCAGGAATAAACAGACTGCTGGTTTGATTCGAGCTTCATAAAACATATTGTTTACGATTTCTGGAAAAAGTAAAACCCGTCGAATTCCTCGAAATAACATTAATCCCCAAAAATGAATTGCAATCTGCTCCCCATCCATCCCATCCTCCCAAGTCACGCATTAAGTTTTTTTTTTCCATGTAAAGGCGTTACTTGACGTAACAAAATATTCAGCAGCAACAACTTTCCACCGGAAATAGCCTATGGTGTAAATTGGTGGGAAGGCTTTTGACCGACACACAGACGCTAGAATGTCAAAACTGTGTGCCGGCCGGATGCACATGATTTTTTGCGTTTCTGGTAAGTCGTGAAAACGACATTTCCATTCACATTTAATTTGTTTAAAGCCATAACTTTAAAATGTAGAGGCGAGACACTGCAAATGACGGTTGGCGAGAGATTATGATAAAAATAGGAACAATGAATGCAGGGTTGTATTAAAAAAATTATATCAAATACAGCTTCATGCTATTTGTAAGGTGGCTATTCACAACCGTACATTTTTCTTCAGCTCGCGCTTATTGCTTCCCTCGTTTATTTTGCATCTCTTTCTCACGAGTAATTTCCGGTTAGGTGCGTTTTCACGGTTTCATCTATCAACTGGATTACCTGCGGCTGTTTGCCAAAAGATGTCACTAGTGAGCCACTCTATTCTGACATTATGCATCATTATAAAGAACATGCATATTTTATTACTGTATATTTTATGCAGATAAATTGTATTACAACCAATCACACCGTCTAGATTAAAAAGAAATATATTGAGAATTAAACCAGGTGATGTAGGGAACCACCAACAATTGGATCTGTACCCAGCTTTAGTTTAAGACCTTGAAGTGTATTGACCACGGTTCTCCAGGCCCCTGTCATCCCCATGCCATCCTGCGTGTCGGCTCGAATGGTACAAATGGCGTCATCTGGGGTACCACTTTTGGGCCGTTTTAATGGTTTCATGCATTTTAAAATGGAAATATTTTCAATTCAACTCACTTTCTAAATCCTATATCACGTCTGTGCTTTTGGAATCGTGTTGAGCTGTTATTTTATCATCCTCAGTTAGGCTGCGAATTAGGCGACGACCATCACGAATGCAGCGTTTTAGGGGCACACCTTTTCTCAAATTCTTAGATGGCGCAGTTGGAGTCATAAATAGCGCAGCTGTTTACGTATATTCCTCGTAGGTTGTTTTATCCTTGGTATTATGTCTGTCACACCTTGTGTTCGATGTACGTGCGTTTTAGTTGTAGTTGTATTGTATAGTAGTGTGTCTTTATCATCTGGAAGAAAAATATGGAAAGAAGAGATTGTCAACCAACATGCTTATGTTTCCAAGAGATGAAAATGCATATAAGACCTGGTTGACAGTGAAAAGAAGCTGATGGAGTTCATCCAACTAGCCCATCCATTTGTTCCAACCACTTTACCTCTGATGATTATGATCCTGGTCACGGATGCAGCTGAAAATAATGTCAGTGTCAACACCTGTCTTTTCTGGTGTCATTTCATGAATTAGCCTGCCTATCAGATCTGTATGACATGGAGTGTTGCATCATGCTTGTCTGGAATGCTTGCTGCATTTGGAGCATCTTAGACATGAAGACAAAATATCAGTGTGTCTCTGAGCCACAAGGGCCCTTTTTGGTTGCACTCTGAACACTCAACCAGTTGCCCACCAAATTCGTCGATCAGCCCTCCCTGGAATACTGAAAAGCAAGCCCTCCATTCTTGTAATAATTGCCTATGATATTTTTAAGGATGTCAATGTGCTGCTACTGACAATGGTTTTTGGCAGTTGGTTCCAGTGTTCTATTACCCTGTTGGTGAAGAAAGACAGTCTTTACCTTGTCCTGCTGTAGTTAACTTAAGTTTTGAATTGATGACCTTTAAGTGCATCATTTTTGTTAGATTCAAATATTTACCCAATATATCCATCCTCCTGACCATGAACAAATTTAAAGACCTCAATGAGTGCTCCTCTCAACTTTCTACATCTAAGTGAAAACATGTTAAATTTCTTTAATCTTTCTTCATATGCCAGGTTGCTTATGTCATTAACCATTTTTGTAGCCATATTTTGTACTCTCTAAAACCCAACAATCTTTCATAACTAGGAGACAAAGCTCGGACACAGTATTCCAAATGTGGCCTGACACGCACAGTAAAGCTTCCTGGTGACTTCCTCACTTATGTATGATACATTCCTATATATTGCGCCAAGCATTCTCAGTGCCTTCTTCCAGGATTCTTTCGTCTGTTCTCATGCCCCAAATTTTGTGTTCAGAATAACACCAAAGTCCTTCTGCTGAGTCACCGATAGAACTTGGCCACCGCCATCAAGTATGGAGCCTTCATATGCTGCTTACCTTATCTTCATATTTTATCTTTGTATAGCTAAATAAAGAACCAGTTCAATTAGTTTGATGTCGCTGCATGACCACTGCAGTCGATGCGCCCCTAAGCCCCCTAGTTTGATGCCACTTCTATTCACATGAATTTTAACACAACCATCATCAGCAAACTGGGACTGGAGCAGGACGCCCTTGCTGTCGTTGCCGGGTTCGTTGCCTACAAAATGAGGCGTCAATACATCGCTTGGGTGTACGACGTCTGAAGCACCGGAGGCGCTCCTGACCGTTGTGACCAGCTCTTGGTTAATCATCCTCGGTCGCGGCGGGCGCTGCATGCCACATACGTGGTAGAGGGCGATGCCAAACCAGTTCAATTCTGATGTCTGCTTCATCATGGACTCAACCTGCACAGGCGACACCAGCGTCGTGAGACCCGGGGTGGGCGTCATTAGTAACCGGCACCCGAAGCTAGGAGTGTGGCTCGTTGTGTGAGACGGAGGCTGATTCGAGTTAGGGTGCATGTGCGCATCGGCTGGTTGCGCAAGAACTCTGCTCGGCAGAGCGCAGGGCGGGCATCTAGGCAGGTTCGTCATCATGTCACCAGGCAGCGATAGGATGTCCACCCTCGCACTGCCGGCCATGTGTCACTGTCTCTGCTGTGTGTCGTGTCGTGTCGTGTCGCTCGGTTCTGCCCTTTGTAACTGTGTTTGTTGTTGCCACCGTGACCAGGGGCGGACTGGCGGCGCCTCCTGTGTTGCCCGTTCTGGCGGCACTTTGCATTGGTTTCATGCCGCCCGATCCTGCCGTTTTGTTGGCGTGTTTTGATACTGCCGCTGTGACCAGGGGCAGACAAGCTGCGCCCGTCCTCGCGGCACTTGACACTGCTACCGGCTCTGGTACTGCTATGAAACATGTGTGGCGTATGCCATTTCATTGTTGCTCATGAGGCCTATGATCCTTGATTTGAAAGAACGATATGCAGTCTCTGCTCCACGAACTTCGATTGCGATCCTTCATTCATGCTCTGAATCGAAAACAGCACATAAGCCGACTAGGTCGACTACGCGGGGCAGTAGAGGTGTTTTAATCATCCAGATCTAGTTCTGAACGCATTGTTCGGGAATGCCGCCAATACATGCCTCACAAACTTTTAGCACCCCATGTCTGCACAGCTCATCCGCCGAATGAAACCTCCGAACTAGAGTTCCTAATGTCCATAGCTGCCCACATAGTGCTCCACAGTTCGCTTCCAATGTCCACCCATGTTGCTGAGCTGGTACAAGTTCCACAGCTGCCCCCACAATGCTCCACAGTTCATAATGTCCACAGTTCACAAGCTCATAATGTCCACAAGTTCATAATGTCATAGTTCCACAGTTCACAATGTCCACATGTTCATAACCCTGTCCACAGTTCATAATGTCCACAAGTTCATATTGTCCACAGATCCACAACGTTCATAATATCCACAAGTTCATAATTTTACAAGTTCATAATGTCCACGAGTTCATAATGTCCACGAGTTCATACTGTCCACAGTCATACTATCCACAGTTCATAATGTCCACAAGCTCGAGTTCATAACTTCCACACGTTTATTATCTTCGCAGTTCATAATGTCCACAGATTATAGTGTCCACAGTTCATATTGTCCACAGTTCATAATATCCACAGCTCACAACTTCCACAGCTCACAATGTCCACAGTTCATAATATCCACAGGTCACAATACCCACACGTTCATAATGTCCACAGTTCATAATGTCCACAGGTCACAATGTCCACACCGTCTCCGCGAAAATATGCTACGTGAAATAATTTTCGACCTTATCGCATTTGGCGGTGCGGAAAACCGGCAGGTGTAGAAACCGCTCGTTCATCTCTTGTTAACAGATGGCAGGTCGATCAGTTCGCGCGAGATGCTGCAGGGCGATGAATTCATTCGAGATACGTTTCTCGGAATCAGAGTTGGACATTGGCCTGCGTTTCGTAGTCAAAATCGATGCATAATACGTAAATACAGCTAGTCCTGTGGCTAAATTGTTCAATGCAATCTGATATAGTCTTAACCCTCGCATTGATGACGTCCCAATCATCATTCGTATTGGTTGTTGTTCTAGAAGCCAACCGGCTAACTTTTTGTTTCTGATCCGAATGACATGTAATTTGGTGGACGCAATCGTCGCATCGGCACTTCCTCACGCTAAAAATTGTAAGATAATATACTTGATATACTTAAAGTTATTGTGATATTTTCATCGGGTGCCAGGCACAACCGACGATTTGCTACCTCCGGCCATGGGCCCGGCCGCCCGGCAGGGCCCGGGGTCTGGTTCGTAAAATGTTTACCAGCTCGCGCACGTTACATCATCCATCAAATCGCTACGGTTTGGACACCATTGGGCTGATAATTCAACAAAGATCGGTCATAAGCGCCAGGCGGTTGTGTTTCTCCCCTCCCCTTGTGCTCCTCTAGGCTTCCAGCTCGGTCCGAAGGATCACATGCCATCGTCCTGTCGCTGCTGCACGGTCGAACATTGGCTTGATTCGCAGCACACATTCCTTCGTTTCGTTCGAGGTCTGCCATCGGCTCTGAAGAGCAAGGTTGTCGAGTTTCACAGCCAGCATTGGCTCATAGCCGGAGCCGCCGACCTCCGTCCGGCGCTACGAGGATATGGTGGTCTGCTTCGCGGCTCATCGGCTCGCATCCCTGTGGTCTTAAAGATTGTCATCTGCTTGGTAGTCCAAATATAATTTTCAGTGTTATCAATTGCACGTGTTCAATTGCCTTTGGCCTGGCTGTTCGTACTCGATGCCTTATTGGCATGCTTTTCCAAACATCAGCTACAAAAAAGGAGGTAGGTAGCCGCAAGAAGTCTGTACTCGAACGCGACATAAAGCACTGTCTGCGTGGTGAGGTGATGTGAGCACGATTGCCAATATAAGCGAAACATTGTCAAACTGGCGTATTTTCAAAAATGCTCGACGATGCAGTATTTAAATCGGCGATTGGCAAAGCAATTTATGGAAATTGCTGATTAATCCGCGCCGTATTGGGGGGAGGGTGTCGTTGACGATCCCCCTAAGGTTTTGCGCGGACTGTGAACGAATGGCGCGCGGCAGCGCACCAAAATTTAGCATGCCTTTTTCCACATCAATTTGGCATGTTGTGTCATATTTTTGAAGTCAGGTCATCTAGGGTCAACGAGTTAGTTAAGGTCAAACGAGGTCACCTCCAAAAAAGTGGAACCAATCGTCACGCTTTAACGGATGAAGATATTTGAATGAAACTTTCAGCGTTTCCTTATCTTTAGGGATGCAACAAAACGCCATACCAGAGGAATTTGTCACTTTTCCGTTTTTTTATTACTTATTAGTTTTGTATATTTGCCCTTTAGAGTTAAAATCGAGAGTATGGCGAAAGTAAATATTTGTATTGGGAAAGTTGACTTCGAGCGCACACAACCGCAAAGTGTGCAAACCCCTTGATTTAGCAAGGACCTGACCGGCCCTCGTCCACCGTGGCATGATCTGTATCATCACAAAGACGTCGGCCAACCGCCGTCTCCGGCCCAGACAACCACCCTGAATTACAACTACATGCACACCAACCACGCTACCATATTAGTGTGTCCAAAATCTACCCCGGCTATTTCGCTCCTGATCGGATTTGAGCGGAGTTCACCCAAAATTGGCAAGTCTACACTAACATAACACTAGCCTAACCTAAACTAACCAAACCAAATCTTACCCAATCTAACCAAACCTAACCAAAACTAAACAAACCTAGTCAAACTGAATCAATCCTAAACGAAATGTAACCAAACTGAACCAAACCTAAGCGAAACCTAACCTAACCTAACCTGACCCAACCTATCCTAACCTAACATGACCAAGCATAACTTAACCTGACAGCCTAACCCAACCTAACCTAACCTACCTAACAGGACTTGACCTGACCTAAGCAAACCTCATTTAATCCGTGGCAGCAAGAGCGACTGATCGTAAAAGTATGCATAGCTTACATATAGACCGTGTAGAATACTTCCCTTCTCCGAGCAGTTGTGAACCGAGGTTGCGCGAAATTAACTAATCTGCATTAACCTAGCCTAACTTAACCAAACCCAACACAACGCAACACAACACAGCACAGCAAAACCCAATCGAACCGAATATCACCAAATCTAATTTAACCTAGCAGGACCTGGCCTGACCTAACCTAAGCTGACCTCAGCTGATGTGAGTTGTCCTGCCCTTTTCCAACTTCGTTTCTATATTATTTTGTACCATATTTGTATTTCCCAGCGGACAACATAAGATGTATTCACCTATGTAAAATCATTCACACGGTAGCTTAACTGGTGTGGTACACGTGCGACTTGCATTATTTTCGACCGATGAAGTTGGCTCCAGCAAATCTAACGATTCATCCATGCAATGAGCCGGTTGGGAAGACCGAAAATGATGTTCGGTAATGCTTCAAGACATTCTTGATTGTATAAAAAGCTGTTTCGTTGGTGAAAATCTAAAGGTATCGTGTGAATCACAATCGTTTGGGCAATGCGTATATATCACTTTTTATCCAAAATGTGGCCTCACCGAGAAGTTCATGGAGTGGGGGGAAGAGCCAGTTTTATCGGTCACGATACTTGTCACTCTTGTCGCGTTGGCTAACCCCTGGTATGCCGTAGATGCCCATAGTCAATGGGGAAAGTGTAGCCGGTGCATGGATCCAGCTAATGCACGCCACGGCGTGTCGTCACTTTTATCCGTTTTCCAGTACCAGACACAATCGGAAAAAAAGCGATGGAAACTGCCGGCTATTCTTTGGATGCACGTGCCACGTACGGCGAAAACGTTTGCACTTCCGAACTTGGAGATTGTTTCGGCTACACCACGGTGTCGGTTTGGTGTCGATCAGTCATTTGTTTGCGAGCTACGCCGGTTGAAACCGAGCCGATTAAGCGCACGAAAATCGATGATATCCCGACTCTAAAATCCACGTTTCACACGTTAAAGCACTTGACGGCAGAGCACTTAGGCGGAACCCGTTCTCCAACCACATCGGCGACGCTCACATGCAGCACATTTGCTCGATCGCACCGAAATTGTGCCTAAGGGGTTGCCATTGAAGTCCACGCGCGTCATGCGATCCGACCTCATCACCTGGCAGCCATCCGATTACGATACGCCCGGAGGCGGCGCGCGGGTGGTGCGAACCATGCACATAGTGCGTTCTCACGTTCCGAGAAAAGTCAGTCATGTGAGCCACATTAAACTTGTGCTCTCACGGTTAGATCCTGCGGTCAGCACGATCTAGCGCGGTCATGTGTATCAGATCCTGGGCATCTAGTGCGGAAACTAGAGGGTAAAAGTGAAAGTGTCATGGAATTTTCTTGGAACAAGGGGCGGTCCGAGGCACCGAAAAGTGGTGGGAAAGTGACCACTGCATCCCCCCCCCCCCCCCCACCAAAAAAATCGTTGGATTTCGGCATCTATATTTTTCGGTTTCCAAAATTCGGAAATTTGTACCACCCACCCAGTCGCCTCCCCCACAAAAATCACCGGATTTTAGTAACACTCGAGACATTTCGGTTGTGCATATGACCACTCAGGGGCGGTATGAGTACCGAAATAGGATGAGGTAGAGTAACCACATCACACACACACACCACCCAAAAGAAAAAAGAAAAAAAAACATTGGATTTCGGCACCCGTGTTTTTTCTTATTTTCACGGGACTCACCTGGGATTTCCCAAGCAGTTTTCCGAGTTTTCCGAGTTTTCCGAAGTTTTCCGAACTGTCCCTAGTTGTTTCTTGGTGGCAAATAATATGTCCTGATATGACGGAGAAGAAAATGAAGTTTGAAGGACTTCATCAGTAGAATTTGTCATGATTATTGATGGGGGACGATTAGTCTATGGGTAAGTTGCTCGTCTCACAATCAAAAGGTTGGGGGTTCGGGTCTCACCTGTCTCTACTCTTCGCCCGCGACCAATCGGCGTGTGAGAGTGGTGATGCTACATGACTCAGCGGTCGATGTGTCGTTAAACCAATAACCAACCAACCAACCATGATTGATGATGGTCTTAATTTCAAGGCTGTTCTATGAAGGCCACCAAATGCATGGTGTAGGGCAGCCGAATGGATACACATGAAATTTGAACTTTACTTGGCACCATGAATTGACAAGATAGGTGAAGCCACTAACCATTTCTGTAGTATTCCCCTAGCTATGAAAAAGAAATTGTTCACAACATTTTTGTCATAGCTAGGGGACCAAACTTGAACTTAGTATTGCAAATGCGGTCTGACATAGACACGTAAAGCTTCCTGATGATTTCTTCACTTTTGTACGATTCATTCCTATTTATTTCCTCAACCATTCTCAGTGTCTCAATATTGGTCCCATTACTGATCCCTGGGGGACTCCACTTGAACATCTTGCCATGATGACTTTGTACCAGTTAGCATCAGAGGAGGTCTGTTACCAGGCGACCAAAATTATGGGGAATTGACACCGCCATGCGAGCGATTTCAACCTAAGTGGGTGTATAGGGTAGTCATTGGTGCTGAACCAATCTGTGCAAGTTTTAGTTTCGTACTGGCAGCGATCTCGGATATATGGCTTGATAAACTTTTCATAGGTCACGTTTTAGGTAAACATTTAAGAGCGACTATCTCCGGTACTTTAAAGCTTAGCACACATAGCATATCTTAGCTTATCTTAGCTTAGTACACATAGCATATCTTTATAATCGCAAAGACCTCTTCTTTTTGTTTCTGGATCAGTTTTCAATTTTGAACAAATAAAAAAAATTGATCAATGAACTCAGGTCAAGTGACCACCCATGACCAAAGGCGTAGGAACGTCTCAAAAAGTGGGTGGGCCAGGGTCAACAGCAGGGGCGCACCCAGGAATTTCGCAAAACACCGTGGTTGAGCACTTTTGGATAGGAAATCCGATAATTTTAATAGTGAACACACAACTTTCACCGCTAAGTGGGGTGGGGGTGGGGGCAGACCCCTGGGCGCGCCTATGGCTACAGCAACATGTGGTCGTAAAAATAACGATCACCACAACGTACTTTCATATTTACACTTCTCGCTGTGCTTGGAACTCTTTTAACGACCGATTAATTCGTGTGTAATAATAGGTTTATCTTACTGGTGCGGGTTAAACCATTTAATATTACTGTTCAAACAAAATTTATTCAACTTCCGTTATATGCGTAGGTATGTGGTGGATGTGGGGCAAGCTCATTACAGCCTCACTAATGGGTATGTGGTGTGCCCCGGTTTCCATGATTTAGTACAATAGGTCTTTAAGATGCCCCCCGTTGTACCGCTGTACATAATCACCGATGATGGTGAGGACAAAGAACAATCAAGAACATAGGCGCACCGGAGGGGGACACAGGGGGCCCGCTCCACCCCTCCCATGCCCATGAGAGCAAAGTGCCCTTTTGACCGAAAAGTGCCCTTTTGACCGAAAAGTGCCCTCTTGGCCGGAAGGTCCCAAATTTAGCCCAAAAATAACCTGCCCTACGTGCCCCGCCTGTGTCAAAGGTGCCCTTTGAGCCCAAAACTGCCCTTTTGGTCAACAAAATTTCACGCCCCCCCGGTCAACAAACCTTCCAGTGTGCCCCGGGCCGCTAAGTGCCCTTTTGGAGCCAGTCAAGTGCCCTTTTGGAGCCGGCAAGTGCCCTCTTCGGTTCGGGCCCCCCATGGAAAAATCCTGAGTGCGCGCCTGATCAAGAACGTAGCTCACTTGCTGGCCCATTGCAAAAGAAGTATCATGATTGGTACTGGAGAGGTTCAGAAACAAGAAAGACGAGTGAACGCTGGTTGAAAATTATTTCATCCGGTGTGTGGCAGTCCAATATTGGCAGGGTGACAGACCGAGGGAAATAAAAATGCAATAAATATTGACACATGGCATGTTGTTCGTACTCACGGCCTAATTCCAACATATAGGTGATCAGCCACCTCAATCACCCTAGTAATACATGTCGTGCACCTTAGAATATCCGCCATTTCAAACGAAATGCTACTACATCATGTGACTCCCGGCTGAAACAGAATGTAAGCGCTTATTTTGGGGACCAACAATTCAGCGCAAAATAGCTGACAGTTGACAACACACGGTACCTCATAAAGTCATAACGTGTTCAGACTTAACCGCTACAAGATACCGTCGTGAAAGAAATTTGATGATTAGTTCTCTTCTTCCCACGTTTTCTGTTCCCTAAAAAAATCCGGATGACCGCTGAGCTTTGATACACCACATCTCTTTGGTTAGATACGCTCCCAGATTGGCTACCGAACGGAGTTTTGGTGCTCTTTTTTTTACTTTTCTACTTTTCTGTGTCTATGGATGCGATGTGTTGCTCCAGACAATTATTGTCAGGTGCCCGGCACATTTTTGTGATCTAGTTCTTTTAAAATGTTGTATTGCTTGTTTTACACAGACGATGTTTTTTTTATGTATTAGCGCGTTTTCGCAATCCCTGAAGTGTTTATTTAGTTCCCGGTCTTTGTGTTCCTCTTCTAGTACCATGTCGATTTTAAGGGCCCCAGCCTGCTTTTCAGGCTCCCATGCGGTCTCAAAGCCTCGGTGTGCTTTAAGGGACCGGTTGTGTTTGCTTTTTAGATTCCGGTGTAGCTACTTTGAGCTGCAACTCATGTTTTAAAGTCTTGCCGCTTTTTGCGAAACTCGGTATGCTTTGGAAGACCTAGTGCATTTTCGTCCTTCAGTTGTGCTCTTAGGATCCTGCTGTGTTTATTTTGGGTTCCTTGCTCACATTTGTAGGACCCCAGCATGATATTGGGGGCTCCAATATAATTTCACGTGGTCCCGTCACGACCTTTCCGGCCCAAGCGCGTAATTTCGGATAGATCCGACGCCAGTTTTCTGTGCTCGACGTAATTTTTAGTAAATTCTGAAGAATGCAAAATTCAAGCCACCATCCTTTTTCGGCTCCCGGCGATTTGTCATGTCCCGCCTCGATTTTTCGAGCTCCGATACGTTTTTCGGTGACCGGTATGCTATTTGTTAAGGCATCTGGTGGTATGTTTGGACAAAGGAGTGATTTTCCTGGCTCGTACTTAGTTTGCGTATTTGGTTTCGTAATTAGTTTTCTAAATCTCTCTTTATTTCGGAGAGCTCCAGTTTGATTCCTATCGGGTCCCGATGCGACTTTGGGACCACACCGTGCTTATTTGGGGCCATCGACGCTAATTTTAGGGATACCCGCGGGGAATGTTTGATGCCCTGACAAAAACTTATGAGACTACCAACAGGAATTTTTGGTCCCAATCGTGATTTATGTGTTCCCTAGTGTGATTTCCAAGGGCAGCGGTTCGTCATTTTTGGGTCTAATTGCGATTTTTAGACCCTGTTGTCATTGGTTAGGATGCCTATCGCGAGTTTTATGGCCTCGACACGTCTTTGGGGGCCCAAAACGGGTTTGTTCTTTATGGGAATTTGCTGAGACACCATAATTATTATCCATATTCGGATTGTTTCTTTTTCGTTGCCCCGACTTTATTTAGTAGGTGTTCTCCATGAGACTGTTCGGACGCCGGTGCGACTTGTAGAGCCCCTGGAGTGATTTTCGACGGTCCGGGCGCGACTTTTGGCACCTTCATGTTCAGCGTAATTGTCGGGGGCGGCCAACCCCTTGGGTCCCCGTTATGATTTTTAAGAACCTTGACACGACTTTTTCGCCCCCCGGCGTGGTTTTCGGGCCCCAGGCGAGACCTTTGAGGCCCCCCAGTGTGATTTTGAAGGGCCCAGCCCGTCTCCTTCCAACTCCCATGGTGATTTTCAAGGACCACGGCACGACTTTTGTTGTGCTCCCAGCGTGATTTTCAGGGGCCCCGGTCCGACCTTTTGTGGATCACAGTGCGATTATCAAGGATACCGACCCGACCTTTGAGACCCAACGTGATTTGGACAGCCCGGCCAGTCTTTTTGGCGCCCAGCGTGATTTTCGCACACACCACTGGACGATGAAAAGCCTTGATAGTAATATCCGTTGCAAATTGGTGTTCTAGCGCATTCAGTCAAAATGTCTTCATTGAATACATTCTGTGATCAGTCTTTGCTAAACAGAGATTGTTGCATATACCGTGAGACCATTATGTGACGGAACCATTTCCGTTGAACGACATAATTTGAGTTAAAAGTTTAACATGCTGTCAATGTCACTAGGTAGCTACCTAGCTAGAGATCCACTCGGGTCAGTTGCCATGCTCGTGATGTGCCTTGTCAGGTCACATGACAAGCATCACTCGTCACTCGTCACATCATCATTCTTCATATGTCATTCTTCACCTTTTTAGGTAACATCACGAGCGCCCAATCCTCTGGGGATTCTGAGATTCTGAGTGACCGAAAAGCAACCCCTGTATGCCTATAATTTTTGTCTATGCTGTTTTTAAAGATGTTCATGGTACTGCTACCGACAATGGAGTAGCTCACTATGGTATGATTCCAATATTCAACTGCCCTGTTGAAGAGGAAAGTCCGTCTTAACCTTGTCCTGTTATAGCTAACTTTAATTTTGAATGGATGACCTCTATTGTTTAATACAACGAAGAATGGCTCTTAGGTACTCCTGGGTTTTAGACATTGCGTGAGACGAAATGTACGACCCTCAATATACCAGGAGGTGCTGAGTTTACTCAACATCAAAAGTAGCGTTAGGGATCATGCTATATTACTCAACGTTTCGGCCAGGGGCCATCATCAGGAGTGATATAAAAAATGGCAGGGTTAACAATTGAAAAAACGCGGGGAAAAAAGCGTGCAAAAATACACCTGAAACACAGAAAAGCATCCTCATTGCTGCAGACACTTCAAGAAACTCCAAACCAGAAATCAACTAGGTCAAGATAGAATCCTCTGAGGAAGCCCGGGCCGATGGTCCATATACATATCGACACATATATAGACATATATCGAATGTAACGCGTAATACATAAAATATAATTAATGTTTATGTAATTTTATGTGATATACCAAGACGTCGTTTGCGTGTTTAGTTGCGGCCGTAGATTACGTATGTGTAGAGATTTGAGGACCTTCAGATCAGCGTTGTCCCTGGCTGTTACTATAATTTCTACTTTGAGTTTGTGTTAGTGTCGTTGTGTTCCATGTTAGAATGTGTGCCGATCATGTGTTCGCCTAAAGGTGTGTATTCTCTCCGAAGTCTGGCATCTCCCAAGTGCTCATTGTACCTATCCCTGATGCTACGCTTGGTTTCTCCGACATAAAATATTCCAAGACAGCGGTTGCACGTTATTTTATAAACTACGTTTTTCCGCGTGCATCTACCTTTGAGCCCGTTACTACAGGTGTTGCATGTTCGTCTACCAGCAGGGCATGACGACAATTCCAGGGCTGAGCGGACCAGGTAATATTTCAGTGTAGGTCCGCTAGTCCAGGCTACCCTGACATGATCTAGATGAGACGAACGGATAGCTGCATTTACCTGTCGACATAGTTGGTCATCGACAAAAGGAAGTCTCATGTAGACGTAGTTGGGATTGCTACATGCTCGATGCCGACGTTGCCCACTTATCCTACTCCTGTTGTGAGGGTGGACAGCACGAGCGGCGGAGTGTACCCGATGTGCTGGGTATCCGTTTTCCAGGAAAAGGGTTGTCATCTTCGCAAGGCTCCGCTCGCACGAAATAGTATCGGAGGAGACTCGTGCTGCTCTCCTCATTTGGGATGTTAAAACGGCCTTTTTAGTGGCCATCGCATGGGCCGAATCATAGTGCAAAATGCATCTGTATCAATCATAGTGCATCTGTTACTTTAAACCAATGGCAGCCCCCATCATCTTGCTTATATTCGATATATGTCTATATATGTGTCGATATGTATATGGACCATCGGCCCGGGCTTCCTCAGAGGATTCTATCTTGACCTAGTTGATTTCTGGTTTGGAGTTTCTTCAAGTGTCTGCAGCAATGATGATGCTTTTCTGTGTTTCAGGTGTATTTTTTGCACGCTTTTTCCCGCGTTTTTTCAATTGTTAACCCTGCCATTTTTTATATCACTCCTGATGATAGCCCCTGACCGACACGTTGAGTAATATAGCATGATCCCTAACGCTACTTTTGATGTTGAGGATGACCTCTAATTGCATTTCTTCTGTCAACTTCGAACATCTCCCTGAGATGTCCCTGGTCCTGACCATGGACAAATGTAAAAACCTCGATGAGATCTCTCAGCCTTTTTATATCTTCATTAAAAACATCTTCTTTTTCTCCTTCCTTTTTTTTTAACCTTTTCTTTCTTTTTTTTTTTTTAACCTTGGGGGGGGGGTGGATTTTCCCTTCCCCCTTTTAAAATTTAAAAAATTATTCCCCCCCCTTTTTCTTTTTCCCCCCAAGCCCCCCTACCTTTGTTTCTTCGCCGCAAAATTCTAATTTTTTATTTAAAAGTTAAGGAGGAAAGAGGGGAGAAAAACAAACCAAAAACCAAGCCGTGGTAGACCAAAAAACCAGCCTTACACGCTCTCTTTCCCCAAAAAACTTCTAAAAGGAAAATTTCAAATGCAAAAAATTTTCGCCTCCAGGCCATTCTTCAAAGTAACATCAACCTTGGATCATTTTCGTTGAGTTGAGTTAAAAATTCTGCTCTGCTAGGCAACACATCTGCATTTTGACCGCTATAGGCTTGGTAGTGTTCAGTACATGCATAAGCATTCGTGGCATTTTTTAACAATCATAAAACCGTCCCTTTTTCCCCTTCCCCTTAAAAAACCCCCCCCCGGCGCTTTTCTCGCTTTAATACTAATAAGAAAAGAATTTTTTTTTTTTTTTTTTTTTTTGGGGGGGTTGGTGGGGGGGGTTTTGGTAGGGGGGTTTTTTTTTTAAAAGGCTTTTTTTTGTGAACCCCGGCCCCCCCCCCCCCTTAGGGGGAAAAAATGGTTTTGGGGGTTTTCTCCCAAACCGGGGTAGGGTTGGGGGGTTTCCCCTTTTGTGCAAACGATAACATTATGCTACGTGACCCGGAACAGGGGTTCCCAACCTGGGCTAAGGTAATGCGCCAGCTTGTGGAGAGGGTGGGGCCGCTTGTGGAGAGGGTGGGGGTGGGGTTATAGCGGGGTTTCGTCAAACCCCGAGTATGGAGAGTACTGTGTACATTTGCCAAAAACCTGTGCACATATATCGGCAGGAAATACTACACGTTCTCAACCTTGAAAATGAACTTTGGCTATGAGGCATTCTGAATTTGATACGGGGTAATCACGAGGTTCGCCTAACCCAAAGTGGGTAATGATAGCTCGAAAAGGTTGTGATTTCCTGGACCTATAACAAATTGCGTCGATTACCTTTATACAGAATATCTTGGAGCCAATTTCCTTTCCGGCAATTCGGCATCGTTATTGTCCAAACAAATATTACATCAAAATAGGTATATTATTTAACACATCCTTGACTGCAATCAAGTTTGTAAACACGAGAAACACCGAAAAAAAACATGATGTTCGCTCACCAACACGCAGGTCAATCTTAAGTACAACTGGATACGTATGTGTGCCCACCAAGTATGCTGCATATGCGGCGAAGTTTTCTCGCCAGCGTCAAAAAACTCAACGGCATCAATGGCATTCCACAAGATCGGCCCTAATGTAGCAAGACAACATAAATTAACAATCCAGAGAGGTATGTGCTTTCAGTGAGTACCTCATAGTTGGTATAAACCAGTATGTTAAACAATATTTACAGTTAATCATAACCGTAACAAGGAACAACGCTGTGTGTAGTTTCTACTCATTTTAGTCAGAAAAGATGTACGATTTTCCACACTTATCTCGCTTGTGACGGGCGATCACTTTCCCCTCTACCTGTTGAGACAGAGTAGCGCGCACGAAGTTGTCCAGGTGAGGGTGTTTCTTTAACACAGCCCCGATCAGCCAGTGCGCATGTGGCACGCTTGGTCCGTTCCAACGGATCACTAGCTCTTTTTCGGCGTTTTTGTGGCTCAGTACCCGCGATGAGGTCATGCCAAACACATTTTTTACTGCAGATGCCATACTCTCTACAACGCTTTCCGCTGGGCAAATTAGCCACAACCTCACCACGATCGAGAGGTATGGCATGAACAGCGGGTCTTTTTTGGCACCATAGGTCCTTGAACAACTTCTGGTTGAATCCAGTGTTCAGGCGTTTCAGCGCACGGAAAGTGGCTTCGATTGACTCCGATGGGATGGGATCTTTGGGAATCAATGACTCCCGTTGTAGAATAGCCAACGCATGTGCTACCTCTGCGACGACGGATGATGTGGGCGAGTTTTGCATCTGCTGGAGATCCGCTGCTTGCCTGATGTGCTGCATGTTCTCCTTCAGCTGCAGGTTGTTGCAGCCCCGCGTCTGCCCTCTAGCATCCACACCGTGCTCCCGACTGGCGCAGTGGTATTCGAGAGCTCGGGTGAATGTGGAGATTTCCTTGACCTGTCAAAGGTTAACATCTCTGTGTAGCCTCGTCCAACACTCAACACACTACATTTTTCTGATCAAATAAAGACCACGAAAAATTGAGACGATACATTATTATGTAAATTACAATATCGTACATGGAATGAATACAATTCTCATTGGCGAATTAGTATTGTACCAATTCGGGAGCTCATCATGAATTGCTATACGAAACAGTCTTCTGTGCCAAAAACAGTTTTATATTCTGCTGTAGTACAGCAGACTGAATTATGGAAACACAGGTAAATTGTCCATATAACAAAAAAGAAGGTTGAAAATAATTTCACGACCACTTAATTTGTTAGCCTTTTTCTTGGTCACTGTTCATCATTATCTTATCACTTCTAAGCACGACGCTTTTTTATTCACCTGGTGTTGTTGAAGATTCGAGGCGTATTTTGAATAGCTGGACCAGGATTCCACCATTTCCTCGCTGTCCCCTTCGTCCAGGACACTTTGGATGTCCAGTGATGTCCTCAGAGTGGGACCACTGCGATGTTTCTCGAGTCTTCTCCGTTTCGGTCCGAAGTCCTCGACCATAGCCTGGTACTTTTCTTGGCGTTCCCATGGCAGATGCTGCAGGTTTTGGAGACTCTTGCTTGCCTTTGAGAGCACGGAATACAGGTCCTGCAGCGCCGCCAGCCGAGCATGGAAACATGAATCTGTAAAAACAAAAACAAAAGGGGAATTAAACGGTTTGGAGATTAAAATATGGAAATGAACTCATGCTAGATTGCTCCATTAGATAATCCATTCTTCTGCGGGTTCTCAAAGCGCATTGCGCAGTCTATGATCAACAAATAAACATATTTTATTTCGGAACGAACTACCTACCATATTTGCTCGTTCACGAAGGAAGGCATTATATACCCTCAAAACCTGAAAATAAACGCTGTATTTTTTGGCACAATCCGTCATCTCATCATCTGCAAGTAGTATCATTGGGATAGAACACGTAGGCTGCTTCTGACGTTAACGAAACAGCAGCATCACGTTGATATCAATTGCTTAGTCTATGTAAAACGTGCGAAGAACTCCATAGTTAAAATGAGTCAACTAGACTAAAACAAGCCACGCGCGCGCCAGCGTGCAAGCGCATACGCACACATACTATGCGAAGGCGTGTTAATACCCCAGTTTTGCCTATTCAATATATCTGTGGGAAAAAATTATTGATAAAAAAATTAAACTGACAGCTTTGCATAATTGTTGCGATCAATGTAGCGTACAAAGCATGTATGACAGACATTTTCCTTTTATCAGAAACTTTTTATCGGTTCCCACCCAAAAACATACAAATTATTAATACAATTTATTTAAGAGCATTACCCTTCAGCAGTTCGAGGTCCTTCTGTAGATCTATTGGCTGACATGACCGGCTACTCGTCGTAGTGCCGATCTCTCGTAGCTGGTTCTCCATGGCGGCCTTCAGCACCGGTATGTTTACCGTAAATGCCTCTATGACGTTGGCAGCATATGGCGAGAAGCGAGTCTCGGACCATAGCAGCAGGCCTCGTGGTTCCACCCCAATACGCTTACTCGCCGCCAGGAACGTTTCACGCCCTTTTCCATATGAGAACCGTTTCACGATGCGGCTGATCTGGTCGATCACCTCTTGCACCCACCGACACGATGGCTCCTTCCTGGCACTGTGCTCCGCGAGGTCCAGAAGATGCGCGCCATCCCAAAGGAATGGAACACATGGATGCTTAGAGCGCATCGCATAGTCAGGGTGTTCGGACTGCAGCTTTCTGACAAACTTTCTGGGGACGTCGGCTCCATGGTATTGACCATCTGTACAGATGGCGGCGAGCTTGGTGGTATCCATGATGTTGAGTGGCTTGACGGTGTCCACCCACTCCTTTGCCAGAGAACTACCATCATGCTGGTCCACCACGGGCGCTCCGATCACAAAACTCTGGATGAGCTCGTCACATGGTGCGTCCGGCACAATGGTTATGATGCCAGTTATGTCCACAGTTCTATGTTGGACAGTTACTTTGTCCGCGACAAGACTTACGCAAGGTGCTCTGTCAACATGACGGGCCACACACTCCAGGATAGTAGTACTGAATGCATCCCTGAACCGCTGCATTTGGGTGGCCGAATGGCAGAGATCGCCCATTGTTGAGCCTGTCATATCGCAGAGCACGATTGTCTTCTCGTACATAGTTTGGGCCATTGAGTGCTTCAGGACGTGGTACGCTGCAAGCAATGAGTTTCGGCAAGCACTTTGTATATTCCTCGCACGGACCGCCTCCCCGCTCCATCTCTTGAGACGCCTTCTTCACGTTCTCTTTGTGCTTTTTAGAGCACACGTGGTGTTTCAGCGACTCTTTCAACCGGCTGAAGGGCTTAGGGATAGCAGCTGGTCTAGGGAAATCTGTACCGGCAGAGAAAGTGTAGTGGCATATGCCATGAGCGTTGGGCTTGCTGGCATGTAAATCCACTGCAAGATCGAAAGTTGGAACACATAGCTTGCACACGAGAAGATCACGAGATGGTACTGCGATGATGTGGTGCTCCGATACGGCATCAAGAAGCGTTCCCATGTCACGTGCAGCATTAATGAGCGCGTCAGTGTCACTTGTCTTATTGTGCTGTTCTCTTGGCTCGTTGGTTAACGTCTGCCTGATTTCGAATAGGCTCTGCTCCATTCGGGCCAGTCTCCGTTCCAGCGATGTGCTGACACCTGTAATGCAAAACATTTTTATCATTTAATATCGATTATTTTTCAGAATAAGCTCAGCGTATAGTGTTGTTCTCCTACTTAGCTTTTCTGCTAAAGAACAGTACAGCAGCAAATACGAGAGCCCCTGGAGCATGTTCAGAATAGTTGTATGCCTAAAGTTATTGCTTAAAAAGTGAAAAGGGAACTGTCTTTTTATTTAAAAAAGTAATAAAAAAGTGGTTTCCTTTCCGTCCTGGTTTGCTGCATCGTGCGTTTCCACGTCTTGAATGCGAAGCGGATTTAACACGTGACCCTATGGTGACCGGCTCGGACGCCCTGACATCGGTGCAAAAATCCGTGAATATCTGCCGAAAGAAGCATAATAGCGACATTTTTCACGAACAATACACAGAGAAACGTTTGATGATGTAAAATTAGTTTCTGCAACATCAACCACCCCGCGGTCTATGAGCAGCATTATAAAACTTCATGAATTTCGACCCAATTGTCACTAACTCGGCCGTTGGTTTGCTGGTTTATCGAGCTACGACAGCGCAAGGGAGGCTGCGCTCGGCGCCACGGTACACCAAGCTCCATTTCGTAAGACTGTGTTGACACTCACCAAGGTAAGACTGTGTTGTCGAACCGTGCAACCATACACACAAGAGCAGCGTCAGTAGAAAAGGTAGGCAAGGGGGGGGGGCTGGCGTAGGGGTAGGGCTGGTAGGTAGGAGGGCTGGCGTTCATGTGACCTCGCTCAATGCCTCGGGCTGGGCGATTGTTAACATGACTTGGACAGAGTGGGGAGTCAAATATACTTGGCAATCTGACAAACGGCCGGTATTAGAAATCGGATCGAAAATCGCGGCGTTTGTGCATTATTTCTCGCGGCCAGTTGGGTGCTGGAAACTGAAAATCTGAATTACGTATAAACATAAACGTTTCTCTGTGGATTGTGAGATGAAAAGGGCCAATGTCATTTCAGCAGACGTTCACAGTTTTGTCCGTCGATGTTAGAGCTTATGGGCTGGCCACCATAGGATCACGTGTTAAAACCGCCCCCTGTTCAATACCTGCAAACGCACGATGCAGCAGCCCAGGATGGAAAGGAAGACCACAATTCGCAAAATATTTTTCATAAAAGAATTAACAGTAACATGCAAGGAAAAGTGTGGAACACGATATATTCGGAAACGTAACGTTCATATCAGGAGGTAATTGAAAAAAATGGCTTAGAATGCGATTTCTGCGGGTGTTTTTTTTTTAATATGCGCATGCTACTGTACCAGAATCATGCACCCCTGTCCCCCTCAGTTGTCTCAGAAGTAAAATGAAAGTGTATGAATCTAAAATGGCAAGATCAAAGAGCATTTGTTGACATAATGCTACTGCCAATTTCCATGGGTTTAATGCAATTGGTAGATCCCCAGCAGTATGAGGAAAATATTCTCAATTTATCTACATCATATACAGGGCGTTTCTTAAGTTTGTACCACACCTTTTTTTCGCTACAGCTCGCATACTTGGCATTATATACCAATGAAACTAGCGCCACAGGACAGCCCGATCCATGCAGTTATATGTTTCACGAACGTATGAAATGTTTCCGCGAAATAACACGATACCAATAGCATGTATTTTTCTTAGAACTGGTAAAGCACTACTCACCGCAGCCACGCTGGAGGTCATTAAGTGGAATTCTTTAGCAGAACTAAACCAGCCTGAGCTGTTTTTGTATTCCTATATTATACCGATATGCTGGGCCGAAAAGGGTTTAATTCATATCCAGGCAGTATGCACACAAAAACATCCAATGCACCCTAATAGGCTTGCTGGTTGCAAATAGCATAGAATACCGATTGACCAATCCTTTTTTTATAGACTAGAGCGAAGCATAGAAAGTTTTTTGTTGCCTTGGAATGTAAAATATCGTTGAAATGAACAACGTTTCCGATTCAAGGACATAATTATGATACAAAATCATTTACTAGGAGACATATGTCTATTAGAGGTCACCAGAGGCTATCTGAGGCAGGTGCGCGCACAGGATTTCGTTTCGGGGAGGTCAAACTGTCGGCTGTGGGCAGGACTGGATATCGCTCTTCGGGACGGGGGGTCCAAGCTGCAGGGGTCAATCAGGGATGGGGCCCACTGCAGTACAGGGGGCCCACCATTTCAGGCACGCCGCCAGGAATGATCTGAGAGGGGGGTGCGTAGCTCCCAAAAGGGCCCAAGTTCAGCTCCAAAAGGGCCCACTCACTGGGCTCTCTGGCTGGCTCAGATGTGTCCCTCGACGAATGCTGTTTGCATATTATCCGCCAAATTATGATGGCCAACCTCTCCTTCAGGGGGGGGTAGGCGAGTGGGAAGCGATGATTTTAGGCGCAGCACCTGGACGAACCTCTCTTTCCTGGAGGGAAGGGGTGGAAAGTGATATCCAGGGCAGCACTTTCAAGACCCCCTTGGAGGCCTAAGGGGTGGGGGCGCGCCCTCCTTGGATCCGACCCTGGTTAAGGGGTGTCAGAAAATACAAATAAGTGCTGAACCTATCCTGTTTTTACTCAGAAATTTATACCCTCATTCCATGGGCATGATTCCATCAAACAGGCCACTATAAACATTTTAACCCGCGCCCCACTGGGAGGGGGGGCAAAATCGGCCACCCCTCCGGGATTTTCGCGATAACGGAAAAACGGCGGCGCGCAGCGTTGCCAAACTTAACACCTTTTCCCCCATCATTTCCACACATTCTGTCAAATTTTGGTGTCGGAGCCTTATAAAGTTAGGTCACAGGGTCATGTCAAGTGACCTCACCTCAAACTCACATTTTGGGAGGTCTAGGCAATGTTTTTCCGAAACGACCGGAAAACAGCGGCACGGAGGGCCACCATTTTTGTGCCCGCCTCATACCTAATCTTTTGCGCAACCCTTCTGATTTTGTTTACCCCAGGTCATCTCGGGTCACGGCTCCAGGTCACGTCAAGTGAACTCAGTATTCGAAGTAGCGCCACTCACAGAATAAGCAATCGATTGATTTAAAACTCATAGTATGACATGAGGCCACTAGGGACTAGAATTCTGCTATTTCGGAATTTTGGTATCAGTGACCTAAGGTCGGGTCATTTCTGCTTCTCCCCATCATAAGCCTACGGGGAATATAAAAATTGTTATTTTTCAGAGGAATGGGCCAATTTTCCCAAGATCATGTTACCCTGCACTAGTATTGATGATCCAGTTTACATTTTTGCTTAGTGGTCCCTACAAGGTCACCTGAGGTCAGCAACACGTTTTTGCTGATAACTTTTCACAGAGTAACGATACAGGCGTGGAATCATCGCCATTGTGTTTGTCTCGTGAAGACGCTTTCAACGATATACAACATGAAATACCTAGGTCAACGGGTGACCTTGACTTGAAGCCAAATTTGAGATTTGGCCTAACCAGGTCATGCCATATATTGTTGAACGCCTCTCGATGAGACAAACACGATGGCGTGTGAATTGTCGCTTTATCATAATTATATAAAAAGTTATTCACAAAAAACGTTTTACCCATAATCGCCGGTTTTGACCTTTGATGACCTCTGGAGGCTAAACTATTGACCTGAGCCAAAATCTGATCGCACCAAACCGAAAGCATTTTTCAAGAGCCTTGTGGCGGTGTCCGTTTCTTCTTAGCTATCATAGATCCAGAGATATATTGGGGTATATGGGGGCAGATCCTGGATTTAGCCAAATTTGACCTTAGAGGGCCTCGAGTGACCTTAATATTGACCTGAGCTGACAAATGACTGACATATCTTTAAAAGATCCTGTCACGGGCTATCTAACGGTATAGGATTTTTCCTCCTACTCCCCATAGGAGCCGAGTTAGACTGGGGGTAATATTCCCCCCCCCCCAGTGGGGCGCGTTCGGCTGAGGACCCCAGTGGGTCACGGGTTAAGCTGAGCTATCATGTTTTAAATGTTTCATGTTTTAATTGAGCTATCTAGGTCACATTTCTGTTATACTGAATTAGCTGAGTGCTTTAAATAAATTATTCAGTATTTCTTGTGCCAGCAAATAATAATTACCATGCAGTGGAAAGCTCAGTGGTTCCAGGCATGTGAAACAATAATTACATAAGTTGGGGGTCGCATTGCAGTTTGCAACCATGATTGATCCAAACCTTCGCAGCCATAGCCCAGGATACTTTAATGACATTTTCTGGAGTAAGGTTCTAAGCACTGCTTTGGGCCTAACTTACCTCTTATAGTAGGTATAGCATGTAATGGAGTTTAAATTCCAAATAATGAATTGAACACCTCTATGGCTATGTGAACAGTGAAACAACAATGACAAAACATAGGAGACTAAACCACATCAGGATTCTTTGGCATTTGAACATGTAACATATGCTCATTGTAAGCTTAATGCCTGACCAATTGAGCTACCCAGCTATCCTGAATACCCTAATGTGAAATACAAAACAGACACATACCTTCTGGTTCCATTGGGTCCACCCCATTGCCTGCTGGCTTAGGGACATCAGGATCATCCTCTACTTCAGCTGAAGTAGGGTTGTCCAGATTGAAGGTTGGTGGCTCAGTCTCGAGCACAGTGTCTGAAAGAAAAACTAGATGGTGAAACTTTTGAGTTACCTGTGATAAATACACATAGATTGTTTGATAGAAAAGATATATACAGCACCTAGGTGGTTTGACTTTTGCCACGTAATGGATTTATAACATGGAATTGAATAAAATGCCAGTCTCAGTTATGTAAATTATCTACTTGAGGCAGAAGAATTGCTGTAGATTTTAGATAAATTTGTAGGCATTGATTTGCTCAAACAAATTTGGTAAATATCTATCCCATACATGACATCATAACAGGCACTTCATCAGCTGATCCATTGACCCATTTATTTTCATATATTACTACATGATTTTTAGAAGCAGTGACCAGCAGCAGCAGTGCCAATGGGACTATATTCATAACTAACAGTAAGCAATCTGTTATCCACCTATCCCACATTTTGCACACATTTTCAACTATTGCACACCTTCTACGGCATGGTATGGTAGCACATTATTTCATGTTTGGAGACAAGGATGGAAACACTGATGGAAGTGGAGACAAGGGATTGTGCATGGTTCTGAAATTCGTTTTGAGACAGGTGGGAATTATGTAAGCACTGAGCAAAAACCAGGTAGTTAGGAAGAAAAACCCTTTGGTTTGTGTTTATTATCTGGTATTAAAGCAATAAAAGCATTCCTTCTCTGGTATTGAAGCAATATAACTAAAAACAGGGGCTTGCGAACCATACTGGTTAGTCCAAACCATCTCAAGTGAGGTAAACACAAAAAACAGGGATTTCCACTTAAAATTATGAATTTCAGGACACTGGGATTGTGTGTGCTGTGTTGTGATGTATGCAGTGGCACAACCAGAGGGGGGCCAAAGGGGCTATATCCTCTCTCTCAGGACACCCATAAGGGCCCCCTCTCTTGCTTCTGGAGGGTGCTATAGCGACTTTAGCCCCCCTCAGGTTGTGCCGCTGGATGCATGTGTCAATATATGGCAATAGTTGTAAACCTGGGTTGAAAATTCAAACTATGGTTAACTTGTTAGTCACAAGACATTTTGTCTGTATTTAGGTTCATCATAGCCCAATATATCCAGCCTGATATAAACCATTGGTTTTTGGGGCACACCTACCACTACTTCCTTGGAGGAACTAGCACATTTGTTACCTAAACAATGAAAGTTTGACCTAGGTAGGTAGGTATCTAGCTTTGTTTGCATTTCTCACATTTTAAGAGCCCAATTTGAATTCAGTGCTGGTGCCTATGACCTCCAAAATACTACAAGGCATTAGGGAACTCATGTGGCTGATAGGATATTTTGCATGCTTATGTTATCCCAGCACTAAATTTAATGGTCATCCCAGTGCTGAATTTGCAAACTGAGGCAAATGAAACTTACAATGCATGATTTTGGTGCTGCTGGTGTCCATACTTGTGTAGTACGAGTGTAGCACATTTTGGAATCATAATTGATGCTTCCCTAACTAATGTCAATCACTGCCCTCCAGCCATACCAGAAGTATAATTTAAGCCAGAGTGGCTTAAATTAATTTATGCCAGCCAGTTTAAACCATGGTTTAAACCACCAGGTGGCTAAAATTCGCCATCCCTATATTGTATGAATTGCCACCAACTGCAGTGCAATGCCTGCTGAGTAGGTACCTACACACCAAAATATATTTTCTAATTACCTTTAGGTGACTATATTTTACTCAAATGTAATTCATATACCAAGATTTTCACCTGAGCTTGATGGTTGATGATCCAGTGCTGGCTTGCAAGTCCAATCAAATCGCCTGCCAGGGCCAAAATGGCTATCTTGCAGTACTCTTAACACTGGTAGACCTGGGTGCTTGACTTTTGAATGTTTGTAAATGCTCTGTGCAGTACCTTTCCAATCGCAATGTCCACATCTACAGGATGACCTTACTCTCTTTGTCACCCTTACACCCTGGCCCTGAATAGAGTCTGTGTCTGGAGTCTGTTTCAGACCGAACCACTTCATTTGGTCTCATATAAGTCCAAAAATGAAAACAATTGTTTGATTAACACTCCAGAGAATTCGAACTTGGTAGTTTTATCTTGCCGCACTCATTCACCACTCATCAGTTACAAAGAACCGTGATCAATTACCTATTTCACTCTTCGACGCACATCGTCGCGTTTAAAAGGGAAATGGAAGGATTTGAACGCGAGGGAATTCGCGTAAAAGAATGACATTCTTCTAGATTCTTTCCAACGATTTTAATGAAATTAAAAATATTGTACATCCTACATGAAAAAAGGATTCAAATTGAAATTGTTTTAAAAAATCAGCTAATGTTATAAATTATTCATTACTTAACGTAGGTCTAGTGTTGTTTTAGTACCAGTGGTCTAGTCGCTTGCCTCCAAAGCCGCTGAATATACCATAGATGGGTACTTCTGTAACGCTGCCATCGAGCATCAAGTGGAACCGGGACGGAGGACAACCACCGGCGACCAGAAGGCATGCCATTGGCTCTGCGCTAAACGGGAGACAATTTTATCGTCGGCGGTCGTCTGAACGATGGAATGGTTGTCTCGACGATACTTTGTTGCCGTTGAGTCATTTTTTTTCCCGCTGAGCGTACTAGATACTAGATACTAGAAACCCAAAAGCGTACGATGGGAATGAAGAAATGGTAGCGTGGCGGTGGGTGGTAGAGGTCTGCACGGTTTAACATTTCTAGAGGTCTGCACGGAAGGGACATTTCCAGTCCCGGTCCAATCCGATTCGTTTCAATCCTGCGTACCATGACACGGATATCGTGACGTAGTCAATTTTATGTATAGTAGGTACCATTTATATGATTTCACATATAATATTTATAATGATATGGAAATGTGGTCGCCAAAAGTCCCCGTTCGTGGTTGTCGTCCACGACGACAGAACGATACAATTTTTTAGCCCTGGAGTATAATTAAATAGGAAGAGTATTTAAAAATAAAAAAAAAAATATTATAAAAAATAAATATATTAAAAAAAAAAAAAAAAAAATATATATAAATAAATATATATATATATATATAAATATATATATATATATATATATATATATATATATATATATATATATATATATATATATATATATATATATATATATATATATATATATATATATATATATATATGTATATATATAACTACCCGAGCGTTGAAGGTGTGGTCACGGAGGACGCGCGGTACATGTATACGTATATATATATATATATATATATATATATATACATATATATATATATACGTATACATGTACCGCGCGTCCTCCGTGACCACACCTTCAACGCTCGGGTAGTTATAAAACGCATCGTCCTCACAATCCTCCGCCCGGCCCGAGCAGTCCGCGAGCACTCAGTTCTGCCGTCGCCCACGCATCCGGCGGTGCCGGTGCCGCCCCGCCTCCGGTTCTACCGTCCCACCAGCACTGGGCGACACCTTACGCGGCTGCTCAATCACCTCCTCCGGTGGGTCAAAGTCCCTTGACTCGCTCGTGCTCCCGTGTGGTCCGGCGTCCTCACTCCCGAATCGCCGCCGGGCACACCGCACGTGCCACGGGGCACCGTTCACCTCCACCAGCGGTGTCGGGAACATAGGTTGAAGCAAGGGTGTTGCTATATATACTTTCGAGGGGACAAATGCTACATCAATGTTGGCTTTGCCCCGCCAATGATTTCAAGCCCTAGCATGGGAACACACAGAGTGTGTTCCTCCAATCAATCTGGTCCTATCCATTGCCTCCTTCCATTCTTGCATTTTTTTATCTCAGAAGGTCGGTTTGGCTAGATTTTATTCTTTTACATGCTATATTACCTAACTCAAAGCCCCTTCTGACATAATTTTGCTCGCAGCATGACAGGTACGCATTTGCACATGAAATGAGTGGTTGCATCATCTTAGTCACCTTCATAAGCATGGTATTCTGAAGAAAAATTCAACACCATGAAAAACACCATAAATGGCAAATTTACAAAATAAGTTGGATTTTTAGAGAAAACATTTTTGAAAACTTTAAAAGCATTCCAACTTAAAAAACTAAGCTAACCTAACTTAACCAAACCAAGCCCATTTCTTTGCTGTTTGGAGGCAACTGTGTGTAAAAACTTGTCTTGTTACCACGTTAAAACATGATAATGCCAGTTTGGTTAGGTTAGACTAAATTGGGTTTTTAAGATGGAAATTTTGTTCCCAAAAAGCTCCAAAAAACGTAAATGTTTACTTCAAAAGCAACTGATGTTAGAATAGGTTAGGCTGGGTTAGGTTTGTATATTTGGAAAACTTTTCAGAAAATGTGCTGCTTACAATTTCTAGATTTTCGTTTTTATTTTCTTCTCCAAACGGAGGTTGTGATATGCTAGATTGCATTATGTTGGTTATGGTTAGTAGGTTGTGATATTGGTTCGTTTATGAATGAATCCATAACATAACACATTCCTTCTGATGCCTAAAAGCTACATCATAACCGTACTCCTCTAACGTACATCACAAGAACCCATCTCGATTTTATTGCTCACTCAGGACACCATAGAAGTCCATTTATGAAAGTGTTATTTCATTACCTGCGTTGTTAATGTAAACAGAAAGAGGTCTTTTGGACCATATGTTATCCATCTATAACTCCAACCTTGACCAAACTTCAGGAACGCATCCATCTCCAACTCAGCCTGTGGAAGAAAATACGTATTGCAGGAAAAGCACTATGATCTTAATTCCATTGTGTCCGTGTTGCCTAATAGTCCATCCTTGCATATGCATGTAGCAGATGCTTGACTTTCCTCAAACTGTCTGGAGAACTTGGGAGCTGAAATCACGTGTGAGTGATGACACAGATGAGCTATTCCTGGATGCTTATGTTGGAGAATTACATGGCACAGTGGCGTGCCGAATGAGGAAGGGCCATTGTGGGCAGTTGCCCCCTGACAGGTTGTGGGGCCCCCAAGAATCGCGTCCAGCTCCAGAACAAAAATGCGCTAGTCTCCTTAAAAGTCCCGTTTGGGCCCCCAATAATCGCTGGTTGGTTGCTTGAATATTGGTTTTTACGACACATCGACCGTTCAGTCATGTAGCGTCGCCAGACTCTCACGTTGATTGGCCGCGGGCGAAGAGTAGCGACAAGTAAGACTCGAACCCAAACAATCGCACCAGGGAACCGAAAAAACACATCGGATCAAAATAGTCCCGCACGGGCTTCTCAAAAGGACGCTGGGACCTCAAAAGTTCCCACCTGGCCCCCTGAAAACCACGCTCGGGCTCAAAAGAGTCACACTGGTGATAAAGAAAATCACGATGAAGGCCACAAACGGTCTGGCCGGAACCCCTGAAGGTCACGCTGAGCCTGGGCTACCAAGAATTCTCAACATTCCGTCGGTAATCCCAAAAATGAATGTGGGTAATCCAAGGCGTACCGAGGTTCGCAAAAAGCGACAAGGCCTTAGAATATGCTCTGCAGCTCGAAATAAACAATCCGGGAGCACTAACTAACAACATAACGGAGGCCCTCAAGGCACGTGAGGGTCATGAGACCGCACGGGGCCTAAAAAATGTAATTGATCGCCAACAAGGAACAAAAATACCGGGCACTAAATAAAACATCTTCGAAAAACGTCTTCCAAAACGCGCCGATACCTCAAAAATACTATCGGTGTATAAGATTCAACAAAGCTGTAAAAATATATCCGGTTCTCAAACGTGCTCCGGACCCCTAACAAAAATTGGCTTGAGCCATAAAACACTTACATAGAAGAAGCAAAACGCAACGGGTAAAAATGCGAACACCTAGGTAGGGTCACGGCTCGGTAGCCAATCTGAGAGCTTATTTAACCAAAGAGATGAGGTGCATGAAAGTTCATTGTGTCTGGATTTCTTAATCAGGGGAAAATGTGGGAAGAAGGGAACTAATACATCGAGTTGAATTTATCGATTCTTTTTTTTTTGCAAGCGAGTCGCCATACTAGCCTTTCCACATGTGAAATTTGGCACAAGACTATAATGTGACAGAAATCAGCAAAACGTGGGAGGCCTAACGGAAACCAGAGAAGCGCACGTAGAGTGGCGAACGCGCCGACTGCGCAAGGCGAGTGTACCCGTTCATGGATGTTGGCGTTTCGGCGACTGGGCGTTGTTAATTGGAATGGCTGATATTGAAATTTTACATTTTTGAGTGGTTTGTTGAGGTGTAATTTCAGCAGTATGAGGTGGCTTTTCAAGGGAAGCTAAAGAAACCTTCAAATATAATGTGGGAAGTTTTGGTTGATATCCGGGAATTCTGAATGTTGGTAGATTTGGACCTCTCTACAGGACAGTGAATTTGGCCACTAATTATTATAGGATAAAATATATAGAACTGCCTTGAAAAAATATTGGTGGAAATCTGCAGCCTTTATTAATGGGGGCAGTTGGACACCTTTGAAATCAGTTTTCCCTCTCTCCCAAATCCTATGTACGACACTGCCATGGCATGACATAGTTTGACCTGTTGACGGCTATGATCCGCCGCAATGTACGGAGTACTCCGCGGCCCCGGCCCGCCACAGTGGACGATGTGCTCCGCGGCCACGATTCGCCACAGTGGACGGTGTGCTCGCCAGTCCCGGTACATTGCAATGGACGGTGTAGTCCACGGTCCTGATCTGCCACAGTGGACGGTGTGTTCCGCGGCCCCGGTCCGTGACAATGGACGGTGTATTCCACAGTCCTGATCCGCCACAGTGGACGGTTTGCTTCGCGACCCTGATCCACCACAGTAGATGATGTACTCCGCGACCGTGATCCGCCGCAGCGGACGCTATGCTTCGGAGCCCATGTCCGACATAGTAGGTGTGCCACACGGCCCCGGTTCATCACAGTGCATGGTGTACTCCGCGACCCTGGTCTGCCACATTTCATGATGTACTCCGCGGCCCTGGTCCATCACAGTGGACGGTGCACTCTGTGGCTCCGGTCCGTTACGGTAGACAATGTGCTCCTCGGCACCGGTCCGCCAGCGTGAATGGTGTGCTTCGGGGCCGTGGTCCGCCATAGTAGAATGTGTACTCCACAGCCCCGGTCCGCCACAGTGGACGGTGTGCTCTGCTACCTTGGCCAGCCATAGTGGACGTCAGGGTTGAAAAACGGGCTTTTCATGGATTTTTGCCATGCATATTGCCATTTTTGACATGCCATCCACAACGCAGTGCTGCCCCGCCTCACCAAAGCGGTGCCGCAGCGTGGTGGCACAGAGCTGCGTGTCAATCGGCGGGTGCCGGGCGTGGACTCTGCTCTCCGCCCGGACCTGGTCGTGACGCGTGGCAACGAGGTCTCGTTGGTTGATGTTACCATCGCCTTCCAGAACCGAGCTGCCGCGCTGCGTTCCACTGCCGACGGGAAGCTGGCGAAGTATGCCCCCCTCGTGGAGCAGCGCCGCCAGCAGGGCAAAACGGCCTCGATCCACGCCTTCGTCGTGGGCTCCCTCGGCACTTGGTGCCGGGGGAATGAGGCCGCCCTCAAACAGCTGCGCGTTAGTCGCTTCTATGCGAAGCTTATGCGTCAGCTGATGGTGAGTGACACACTGAGGTGGTCCTGTGACGTGTACGTCGAACACGTCACCGGGCGCCGCCAGTACCAGCAACCCGCGGTCGTACGTCACGACCGCGGATAGGCAAGGTGTTACGCCATACCATGCGGGGCCCTGGGTGGAGGGGGCGAGGGACTATCGATGGCTCCGCCCTGGGGGTTCCTTGTCCTTCCCCAGGACCCACCTACCCTTCGGGCGTTGCGGCGGCGGCTGGCGCTGCCTGGAGCAGCGCTGGGTGCTGCCGCCCCGGCCTTTGCCCGGCCACGGAACGGTCGGGCCGCGGGGTGGCGCGCCGACTGTGTTGTGGTGGCGCGCCGCTCCGGGCTGGGGCGCGTAGTACCCACGCCGGACGGGTCTTGCGGGCCGCGGCGTGGGAGGTGTGTCTTTTTTAACGTTTTAACATGTGTGCTTGTTTTAGGGCGGGCCGTCTTTTGGGCCACGGTTTTTATGGCCCTTTTGGCCGCTGTGGCCCACCCCTGTCTTTTATTTATGAGTGTCAATGTATTGTGTTGTTTTTTTATTGTTTTTTTGTTTGTTATTAATATTGTTTAACTAGAGGGCGGCCCGCCCGGCATTCTATATGCCATTTTAATATGCGTGCTTTTATACTGGCGTTGCGGCCGCGGCTGTGCGGCGCAGGTTTTTAATGTATTTCTTTTTTGTTATGCTATTTGTGTGTTCGGTGTGGTGCGCTCCCGTGCGCCTACCACGCCTGGATTCGGCCGCCGGGGGCGCACCTGAGCAGACTATGTGTGCCCGGGCACCAGCGTGGTGCCCGGCCACGATCGAATGTGTCTATGATTGTTCCTGTCAATGATGAAACATTTTTTGGAAATATAGAGAAAAATGTATCCTCTTCGCAAAATTATCCTCCATGTTGTTTCCTCCATGTGTTTTAAATTTCGGTATCTGATGGCGCTTTTCGACAACGAATTGCCCTATGGTAAAGTGCTCAAGATTCACCTGAAACTTCGAAGTGAGATTCTGATGGCAATGTTTGAAGGAAAACATCCTATCCGTATTCCATAACTCAGAAGTTGTCCTCTCCTCGTCCCGGATTGCAAAGTATAAATCCAATCCTGGTAGACGGTATGTAATCGACGGCCCTGGCCAGGCAAGGTGAACGGTGTGGGATTAGTCGCGGCTTTGCATCAACTTTCCGAACAGCTTTGTGTACATTAGTTGTCACTTTCTCCGCATTATACCGCTTACCTTACCATTAATGGATACCAATGTCACGCATGCATTAATATTTCCAAATTCGTCGCAGCCATTGAATCTGCTTGAGACACAGCTGCTCTTGTCGTGTATTTCGGTCAATGGATATTGATGACATCAGAAAAACAAATTGTCAGTAACGAGACTGGCCTTAATTCCACTAAAGTAATGATTGCAGGTACTGATAGCAGCGCGACCATAAATTATTTCGGGTGCGGCACCTTTGTGGCCGTATTCGTGTCTCCCGCACCTATATGAAGACTCCTTTCGTATGCCATTTGTTCTTACTGCCCATCATCTTGCACCTCTATATTTGTTCTGTACATGCTTTACATTTGTTTCACATAACAAGGTCCAGTCACACGGAGTCGGGTTATCTCGGATCATTGTTTGTTCACACAATGTCATGGTGTACTACTTCGGTGGCTCTAAAACCGAATTGAAATTTCAATTCACAAGGAACAGTAGCATTCGGCGTAAAACGATATTGCTGGCACAATGCCTCCCGCCGCCGCTGCTGACGCGCACAAAAGTCCCAACTCCACACAAAGGACGGCAGTGTAGAATATGCGTAATGCTTGACCTGACCTAACACCACTGACCTGGACACATATTTGAAAGCAGAATGTCTATGTCATTCTTTTATCATGTTCTGCACGAAAAAATGTTTTCTTCTTACTGTGATATAATTTGATCTGACCTCTGCTTAATAACATTCACCTTCATTGTAATTTTGGGAAAGCAGAGCTCTTTGATTTCATGAAAGAACATTATGATCTGGATTTGATGTTGCTATGCTCCAATTACCGCGAATAGTGGCATTTTGGAGACGTGGGAATATTATCCTCCTTGATCCGTCCCAAGTCAATTTCAAAGGGACTTAGAAATCAAATCGGTGAATGAGGTCAAGAAGGTAGACATGGTGGGTCCAAGCACTACCAAAGGTATAGAAAACTCAGCACTTAACCTTTTGGAGGGAAAGGATTACAAGTATCAACAGGGTTGCAGCAAAAATATTCCTGTTGCGATATACTTGGTGCGTGGACCATTCCAATTCCACCGATTTGAAAACTGTTGATTTCCGATATTATCCCCATTTTCCGAAGTTTTGTACTTTATATTTCCGACTCTAGAGCAAATGAACCATTCGAGCCGACATGTCCATTTCAAGACCGTCGGATGGCACTTCTGGGAATTTCCTGGACTGACCTTTTCGGACTCCTTGGCCGTGATCGGAGAGGCGTGTACCCAGTGTGGCCTCTTGCTATTGGCTCCGGCATTGGGTACGGATGGAGTTTTTAAACTGTTGTAAAAATAAATAGTAGAACGATGGTGTTGATTGATGTATGTGATCGGTTGTGCATTTTAGTTTGCTTGGTGTCGTGTGTGGTGACTGATTGGACTCGGTGATCACGATGACTACTTCAATGCACATGTTTGATCAGAGGACATTGTTTCCGATTATTATGATTTTGTGGAAGCTATGCCCCCTTCCAGACCCTGAACTCGCCCCACCAAAACTTTGGCTTCGCCCTTCCTAATGTTAGGCACCGAGGAAATACCTTCACCCGTCGTCATCACAGGTCAGTCCTGCTGTGCTCCAATGCTCCATGAAGGCCGGTGTGTTATAGCCTGCATATGGGCGCATACATATTTCATTTAAGCAGTTGTGTGTTTTTAGTGTGTGGAGTGAGGGGAGGGTGACAGTGACGTTGAGGATATAGATGACGTTGACGATGACTATGGACCCGAGTCCACTGTATGACACTGTAGTCGCATGCTATGACTCACAGTTTTTATGTTGATATGTACTGTTCATTGATATTTTGTTTATGTGGCTTCTTCTGTTATTGGACGATTTTCCCGTTGGCGAGGATGAATAAACATAAACATACACATCGCCAAATACAAATCACTATGATTGAGGTCTGAAAATATAGTGGGCGAAATCCGATGAGTTTTTTCGGGGTGGGGGAGGGGGTCTAATACACTTCGCCCCCCACCCCAGTGTTTTAAAAAAAAATCGACACCCCTGCCAATAACAAGCACATCGCAGAAACAAATCAATCGGTACAATTTCCATAGCGCTACGCGTACTGGTGCGCCCGCAATGATCCAGGCTAATACAACGACGGAACGGAATCAACGGAATCGGAACGGGTACAACGGAATCTAGCAGGTTTTCTAGTTCCATCCCCAGTGGCGTAGGCAGAAATGTGCGAGATTTCTAGTAGAATCTACAGAGATTTTGGTGTGTGCGGTGATGACGTCACGTAAACATTCCAAATACGTTATATAACCTGGTTAAGATTCAGCTGTGGCGCAGCGAAGACATCAGTGTTGTGGTTGGACCGGTTGGACCAAGGCCAAGGCCCGTTGGGCGAAGGCCGTATACGGTTGGGTACTAAGACTCAACGGGGTATGCGGGGTATACGGGGTTGTGCGTACGTTGTTTCAGATTGTTGGTATGGGAAATTGAAATATGAGACTGAGGAATATCGTTTAGATTCCTGGGGTATTGAACATGCTCTTAAGTTTGGTGCAGTATTTCTCCAGTTCATAGAATAAAGACATAAAAGATTCGTGCAACTATGGGCCACAAGGGCCCTTCCTGGTTGCACTCTGTACACTGAACCAGTTGCCCACCAAATCTATCAATCAGCCCTCCCTGTAATACTGAAAAGCAAGCCCTCTATTCTTATAGTTAATGTCTATGCTGTTTTTAAAGATGTTCAATGTGCTGCTGCTGACAATGTTTTCTGGCAGCTGGTTCCAGTGTTCTGCTACCCTGTTGGTGAAGAAAGTCTGCCTTATCCTTGTTCTGCTGTGGTTAACTTTAATTTTGAATTTATGACCTATAATTGCATAATTTCTGTTCAATTCAAACATTTAACCAAGATATCCCCTCTCCAGACCATGGACAAATTTAAAGACCTTGATGAGACCTCTCAGCCTTCTATATCTAAGTGAAAACATTCAATTTCTTCAATCTTTCCTCATATGCCCGGTTACTTATGCCATTAACCATTTTTGTAGCCCTCTTTTGTACTCTCTCTGAAAGTCAACAATCTTTTTCATAGCTAGGAGGCCAAGCTTGGATGCAGTATTCCAAATATGGCCTGACATATGCACAGTAAAGCTTCCTGATCACTTCCTCACTTCTGTATGATACATTCCTATTTATTGCCCTGAGCATTCTCAGTGCCTTCATCCTGGCTTCCTTGGTCTGTTCTGATGTCCCAATTTTGTGTTTAGAATAACAACTAAATCCTTCTCCTGTTGAGTCACTGATAGCACTTAGCCACCCATCAAGTATGGAGCCTTCATATGCTGCTTAACTACATGCATGATTTTGCACTTATCAAAACTAAATTTCATTTGCCATTCTTCGGACCACTTCACAATTTCGTCCAAGTCTCTTTATTTATTTATTTATTTATTTAACAATGCATGCCCTCCACGTGCAGTGGCTATTACGGACAGTCTGGGTCACAGATATTTACAAAGAAAGGATAGATTTGTGGTCAGTAGTGGGATCAGATGCGCAACAACATTAGTACACCAACATAATACAATACCCCAGCAATACCTCTTTGCGGCAAGATATGCTCATCTTGACATGTTATAGCCCTAAAGACCTTCAAATCATCTGCAAATTTCAAAACTGTACTGCTTAGGGCACTTTCAATGTTATTTACAAATATAATGAACAGTAGTGTCCCCAGTATTGACCCCTGGGGGACTCCACTAAGAACATGTTGTCATGATTTGTACCATGTAGCATCACTCTTTGCTGTCTATCTGAAAGCCACAACTCTATCCATTTTAAGATGCTACCTGCAATACCATGGGACTGAAGCTGTATCATTAACCATTTATGGGGTACCTTGTCAAAGGCCTTACTAAAGTCAAGATATGCTACATCAACCTGATTTCCCTGATCAAATTGTTCTGTGGCAGAGTTAAAAAAGTCCAAGAGATTTGTGAGACATGACCGTCCTTTCCTAAACCCATGTTGAGCACCATGAATCAATCTGTTTCCTTCCAGATAACTAACTATTATATCCTTGATAATTTATTAGAGTACCTTGCAGACTAGGCATGTGAGACTTACTGGCCTATAGTTTTCAACTTTCCCTCTTTCTCCTTTCTTGAAAATAGGAACTACATTTGCCCTTTTCCAATCTATTGGAATTTCATTTTGTGAAACTGATCTACAAAATATTATACCAGGAAATGCCAGTTCCTTTTCAGTTTCCTGCAACACCCTAGCATAAATTTCATCAGGTCCTGCTGCCTTGTTTGGATTTATTTTCCTGATATGATTATAAACAACATCACTATCAATGAAATCAACATCATTTATCAGATCACATGTCACTGAACTATGGTGTATGGTCAGCAGATTGGTTATATCTTCCAATGTAAACACTGATTTAAACTGCTTGCTCAGCTCCTGAACCATCTCACTATCCTCACCCAATGTAGTCCCATTTACTTCCAGTGGACTAATTGTGCTAGAATACAATTGGTGCTAGGATACAACAACCTGCAACCTGTTACAGTTCATAACCTTTAAAATTTCATGAATTGAAATTGAAATCATAGCTGGATTTACTGAATATGATCATGTGATGACTGGTAGATTTATACATTTATGCTTTGATGTGTTTCATGAATCCTTGGAATTTGTCATTGGTTGGTTATTTGGGCTTTCAGGCGCATCAACTGCATTGGTCATACAGGGCCCATGGAATTTGTAATTCCAATGCAGTGTCTATGAAGGTGACTAAGATAAGGGGATAGCTAATTTTCTGTGCAAATGCGTGCATTTCAGGTTGTGCGCAAAATAACGCAAAAAGGCTTGCATTTTGGTAGCATAGCATTAAAAGGAAAAATTAAAGCTGTAGCATAGCATAACCTAGCCTATCTGATTGCAGTTTTTACTGGGCCTGCTCTAAACTGCTAGGTTGTTTCAAGTTCCTGTTCTCTTGTTTTGGACCAGGGTCAGTTAAGGGCCTTAGTCAGTGAGTTATATGAGTTTAGGGAATCTTCCACCAAAATATGATCATTTGGCACTGATTGGAGCAGGCACAGGCCCTATGCTATGTTTTTCTTCCTTTTCCATCAGGTACTATTAAATTGAAGGTATTTTACACAGGATGGAGACAGAATGTCTGAGATGGCCAAGCTATCGTGCAACAATAGCATCAAGTATTGAACAGTTCTGGAATGATGTAAGTTCTATTGGTATATGCCTCAATCTTATTTACAAAAGGTTGCATGTTGAAATCAGCTGATACAGCATGGCAGTGTTTTATCTAGCTAAAATGGTAAAGGTAATTTTTATGGTATTAATTTGATTTTGGGAGTTTATGTTTGAGTACAGTGATTATGCACATGATTAAGGCAATATGAATGGAAATAATTATTACTGTTGGAAATGTTTACTTTTCAGTGAAGGAATGACAGGAGATGAGTGTTCTAGGGGTAAATTGCATATCTTGCAATTAAAAGATTGTAGGTTCATGTCTCACCTGTTGCTACTCTTTACCTGTGACCAGTCAGCATGAGAGATTGGTGATTATACATGACTGAGCTGTGGATGTGTAGTAAAACCAATAACCACCAACAATCAAGGAACAAAATAAAAAAATAAAAAGTGGCATTGAGTCAAGTACCCTACCTAGGTAAGCCTGTGCCTGATATTTGTTTAATACAAAATGATGTAGGATGGTTTTAAAATACCTAATCTAGTCTAGCATAACGTTTTTTTCCTAAAATTTGAACATTTGGTAAATTTGTTCTTTCAGGTGCTTTATGAATTGTTCGATTTTTTATTGATCCGATACCTTGCTTGTGAACATGATTGAGATGGCATAACCACTCATTTTGGTAAATTTGCCATTTGGGGTAATTCTTGAATTCTTTATACATACATATACAATATATTACACATTCTTTGATTACATGTCTCACCATTACACAATTGTATGTGCATGTGTGCAAGTAGCCTATGTGTGACCCCACTTGGGATATTTGTAGGTTTGCAGTTGAAGATAATTTCTCTTTTCTTGGAATTTCTCTATCCAATTGAGTGTTCATTAATGAGGTTTGTATGATGCTACCATCCATTTAATTTGCAAGTGCATGCTTTTCAGTTTGGAAGCAGCATGATACCAAAACATTTTGATTTGGGTAATATAGCATACAATGTAATGATAAAAGTAAAGAAAAATGTGGGAACCAAATCTAGCCTAGCCTGACCTTACATGCCATACAAATTAATTAGAAATGTATAATTTTTAAGGAAATTTTTTTCTTTCTAAAAATACTCAACTTGGATACCCAACTTAAGTTTATCCTGGCCTGACAAATTACTGGGGGAGAATGCTAATTTTTGCGGTGTAGGTTTTATATATTTTTTTCTTTGTAGTGGAGTACAAATTTTTGAGCTGGAGTACAACAAAATTGCTATGCACTTACCGACAATTAACCTTGTTTTTGTGGGGCTAAAACCAATGTTCTTACCCACTTCTTGCCCTGACGGAGATGGCGGGCACCGTGAGGAATTAAAACCTCGTACCCCTGAAAACCGCGATGCACGGCACAATACCACTAGTATGCACAGCACCATCCTCCGCACCGGGCAAACGTCGCGATTGCTGAAAAATAGAGCTGGGTCCGATTCCTGTACCGCAGCGACGACCTACGGCGATAACCGGGCCGGTTAACAGGAGATGGGCCGGAATAAGATTGGAACAGGTATTACGGATCCTTCACTGACACTGGTGAACGCCAAATGCAGTTATATTTAAAGGTGCATGATTTGTTTCCACACACTTTTCCACACAATTATTTGACAGTCCTTCATAAGTTCACAAATGGCATTGGTTTCCTGGTGTCATCGCCTCGGAGAACTTGCTTGCTCCGGAGCCACTTTGAGGAAATTTAAAGTAACTTTTTGTTTGCACTGAATGGGCTCATTCTGTCTAAAAAAAAGTTGTCTGCTTAACAAAATACCTTCAATTGCACATTCAAAGAACCTTAATGGACAACCGAGGCTTGGAGTATTTACTCCGGCGATACCAAGTACCCCCAGATTTGCCAACTAGGAGTTTCTGTTACTTCTTCGCGAGCACTTCAGCACAAATGTCTAATAAGAAATATTGAATAATTTGTATTAAGATACATATATAATATATAAGAATAAATGTTGATAAATAGTGAATCAATATTCAATACAGTGTTGGAAAAGCTGGCGTTTGTTGGTGTCATGCATACCAATACATTTTGTCGTTTTTTAGCGTCATTTATGCGCTAAAAAGTATCCGCACACCGCACAAATGGCGGAGCGTGACGTGGTGTGAGAAGACGCTATATTTGTGTCGATATAGTCAATAATTAATTCAATATTTATTCAATATTTATTCAATGTTGATTCAATACTCATCAATATTTATTCTTATATATTATATATTTATATTAATCACTATTTATTCAATATTTATCATTAGATATTTGTGCTAGAGTCCTTGCCAAGAGGTACCAGAAATCCCTAGTTGGCAAATCTGGGGGTACTTGGTATCGCCAGAGTAAATCCTTCAAGCCTCGTTTGGCCATTAAGGTGCTTTCAATGCGCAATCGAAGGCTATTTTCTTAAAGAGATAACTTTCTTTTAGACACAATGAGCCCATTAAGTGCAAAAAAGTCACTTTAAATTTCTTAAAAGTGGCCCCCGAGCAAGCAAGTTCTCTAAGGCGATAACACCAAGAAACCAATGTCATTTGTGAGCTTATGAATGACTGTCAAATACTTTTTTTGGAAATGTGTGCAAAGATAAATCATGCTCCTTGAAGTATATCTGCATTTGGTTTTCATCAGTGTCGGTGAAGGATCCGTAATAGCTGTTCCAATCTTACTCCGACCCATCTCTTGCTTGCTGGCCGGTAATCGCCGTAGATCGTCGCTGTGGTAAGGGAATCAGACCCAGCTCTATTTTCCAGCAATCGCGACGCGTTTGCCCGGTGCAAGGCCGTATAACCCGGTGCCGAGTATGGTGCTGGGTGTAAAATGTGTAAGTGTGTTGTGCCTTGGCTCAGCGGTTTTCAGGGGTACGAGGTTTCGATTCCTCGCGGTGCCCGCCATCTCTGCCAGGGTAAGAAGCGGGCAAAAACATTGGTTTTTAGCCACACCAAAAACAAGGTTAATTGTCGACAAGTGCATAACTTTTTTTTGGTACTCGAGCTCAAAATGTTGTACTCCACTACCAAGAAGAAAATATGGAAATCCTACACTAATTCTACAAGTATTGAAAAAATATTGAATTAATTATTGACTATATTGACACAAATATAGCGTCCTCTCACATGACGTCACGCGCCGCCACTTGTGCGGAGACGTTTTTAGCGCAACACCGACAAATAGTGTGCTTACAAAAAAAGGTACTGTTTGTACCACCTTTCGAAGTTGTAGTGTGGTCGTTCATGGGTCGGCGCATAGGGACTGCTGAAACTGCTAGTTGTTTTCAGGTATGGATTTTGAGTCGTAACACTCGACCAAACAATGTTGCTCTTCCTTTTCCTTTCTGGAGTAGTATTTCATTTAGTCCAGTCACAATCCTGGAGTACAAAATGTATTGGTATTCATGACACTAACAAATGGCAGTTTTTCCAACACTGATTTTTGTGCAAAATTTCCAAAAATTAAAGATCCGAATGGTTAAGATGCTTTCTTTTGTAAATGCTTACTGTTCAGTTAGGAATGAAAAATTACACCAGATATGGTGCTTGGAGTTATGTAATATAATATACACATTGATGTGTACAAAATACATCGATTTGTACATGTGTACAAATGTAGAGTATTATCAATCTAGCCTAGCGTCACCTCCCATTTATAACTTTGGCCTTCAAATTGTCCATTTTCCCCCCAATTTCCAAATAAAACCTAATCTGACTTAACATACTCCAGCTTAACCCACTTGCATGATGCACTAACCTTGAGAGGAGTTAGTGATGCGAAATTTGCTGGAGTGGAGCATGGTCTGTCCCAGGACCCCGTGTCTGCGAGTGACTGGCTGGAGGCTGGTCAGAACGCATGTGTCGTCAGAGCGTGGTCCGACCCTCAACCTTCATTGGAGCCAGTTTCTGATTGCCTTTCTGATGCTGGGCAAACGTGGTTTGGTTCGTATATCTCTATCAGCAGGATATTCGTTATTCACGACTTTCCATATCCGTTCCGCTATTACCTAGTGTAACACCTAGGATATGATTTGCTTCAGTTGTTTTGAATTGACACTAAGAGAAATGCAGTCAGCGTGTTGTTTACTTCGAATTATGTGACTAATTATATGACTTAGCCAAGTTTATCCTTCACTTGTTTATGCAATGCTTAGGTTGAAACCTCATGGACCGGTATGTATTGCTCCATTACAAGCAATCCTCTGTCTGTGCACACCGTCGCACGGACACACCTGCACACCAGCTGACCGTTGCGCGGTGGGCAGGGTTCCTTCGCGGACGTGCGGCTGGCGGTGGCGGGCGCGACGTTCGCGGCGCATCGTGCCGTGCTGGCGGCGCGCTCGGCGGGTCTGCGCCGCCTGCTGCTGACGGCCGACATGGCCGACGTCACGCCGCTGCTGTACCTGCGCGGAGTCGACGCCGACCAGCTGCGACGGCTGCTTCAGCTGCTCTACACCGGGACCGTGCGGGCAGACCACCGCCAGCTGCACGGTGAGTAGCCTGACGGACGAACTGCGGCAGCTGCTAGTCGATTCTTTTCGCGGCCAACAGCTGTGTGAATGTCCTTTGTCTTCCATGCTGGACGTGAGTATGTGCAACTGCTCCGATCGATTGCCACTTTTGACTTGTGGTACTGGAGGCCTTTAGCCATGTGCCGATTCTCTGGTGGTGATCGGAAGTGTATCGAATCCGGACTGGGTTTCGACCCATGCTGCCTTGGCCGAGACCTGTCATCACGAGCATCTCTGTGATCTGCGGCCTGGCTCCTGTCAGATGATGGCCTGGATCATCAGTGTTTAACCCGTCCCGTCTGGGGGGGGGTGGGGGTCTTCAACCGCCCCCATCCAGGATTTTCGCGGATAGCGGACGAACGGTGCGCGGCAGGGCGCCCAAATTTGGCATACCTTTTCCCACATCAATTTTCGTGCGATGCTTAGTTTGGATTTTAAGTGGTCTTCAACTGCCCCCCACCCCCCGAGACGGGGTGTGAGGATTTGACCGAAAAGACGGCGCGTGTTATGGCTGGAGTCTACTGTTCGTCTCTATCGTACTGGACCCTCCAAAAACTGGTGTACATATTTTTACAAAGAAGACACCGAGTGCTCAAGGGAAGGTCATGGATATGTTGAGTAACATTCCCAGGTGGATGTAGAGCCCATAGCTAGCCAGTCAGTTACGTGCATACAAAACGTGTATGAAGTAGGCTGTTGAGGTACTGTGTCAATTCGACGTACTGTCATTTATGTTCAGCTGGTATTGTATATGTATCCATGAGTAGGTTTCATTCAACAGCGATCGTCGTGGGGTAGAAGCTTTATGTGAATGTTTATCTGGTGTGGAAGTTCATTTCATTAGCGTTTGGTTTGGATGTTCGTTCATCAAGGTACAGTGTTCATCAGGTGGGACCACTCGGGCTGTATAATCAGAAACGTCACGGCTTATGCCGTTGTCCTCATGGCCACTTGACATACAATGTCACAATATTCGCGAGATGTGGATGCACAAAGCTCGAGATGTCATGTCACGAAATTTCTATGTTTTCTGCTCCCGTGACCCGATCATCGTCTCTTCAGACTTGCGGGACCTGTGTCGTGAATTAGAAATCGACGACCTCCACCTGGACATGAGCGACCAGTCGTCAGCCGATCACAAAGAGCCCCTGCTCGCCGCGTTGCCCGCCTCTCCGCCCAGCGACGTGCGGCCACAGCCGCGGACCGAAGTCGGGCCGCGGCTCCCCGGGTCTGCCGGCGACGCGGCCACCCCTACGCCGGCGGCTGCCGTGGAGACACGGCCGGCTGCCGTGGGAACACGGCCGGCTGCCGTGGAGACACGGCCGGCTGCCGTGGGAACACGGCCGGCTGCCGTGGAGACACGGTCGGCTGCCGTGGAGACACGGCCGGCTGCCGTGGAGACACGGCCGGCTGCCGTGGAGACACGGCCGGCTGCCGTGGAGACAACTGTGACGCCGTCGCTGGAGGAGGGTGACGCCGCGGCAGTCTCGGCCGAGTTGGAGGTGGGTTACGTCTCGCACCCGACCGTCAAGGCTGTGTCGCCAACAGTTGACTCTGGTTATGTGTCACGGCCGCTCGACCCGACCGTCAAGGCTGGGTCGCCCCAAGCTGACACTGGTTACATATCACAGCCGCCCGAAGCGACCCTCGAGGCTGTGTCGCATCCAGCTGGCATGGGTTACACCTCACAGTTACACCCACAGGTGAGGGTGCTGGAAACGGGTTGCATATTGCATTTTCTGCATGTTCGAAAATTTTGAAAGCAGGAAACAGATTGTCCGCAAGGGAAGATTTATTATCTGATGTCGAAGCTGTAAGAAGAGGGTGGTGTAGGGTATATGATGGTGTAAGATACATAGGGATTTGGTTATTCGGTCTTTGCTGATTGTTGTGGATATTTGACCACCGAGCGATAGGGACGGTTATTTACCTCACATACTCCCAACGGTTTCTGTCACGATACTCCTCGGAACATGGCACTTTTTCTTTTCTCATCATTTATGCTTATTGTTATTTTAGGCGACGACTCGTATGATCCTGACTAGTAACTCTTACGTAAGGTTTGCTGTCATCTGTCCATTGCTGTAGCGTGGCATGTTTTTGTCATGTGTGTATGTACGGACCTGGGTGTATGGAAGTAAATTGAGATCATTCTAAATTGAGACAGAGAAATCTAGGTATATTATCTAGGTAATCCGTGGCATATGACCTGTCAGGTAGTTATTACCCTGGCCGAGGATAGACTAGGAATGAACCTGCACGTTTTTGATACACCCCGGTTTTGGTGTGTGGAAGACTGCTTTTTAACCACTTCGACTCAGAAGTTCCAGGAACCAAACGACTATGAGAGTCGGCTGCGAGTTTCCCGACTAGAGTCGCCAATGCTAAAGGACTGAGGTGACCGGGCGGTGCCCCGGTATATTGCAAACACCAGCGTCCTTCTCTGAGTGTCTCCTGGGTCCTTCTGTTTATTTTCACCGAAGTACAGGTATATATATATATATATATATATACACGCACCACCTACATTATACATCATCTCGAACAAGCATCGTTATGATTGGTGAACTCGCGCGGCGCAGTAGCTACTGTGTATGCCGGACCATGATTGGTCAGTCGAAGCAGCGGCCATTGCCCGCGTGGCATGGCGGGTCACAAGGTCCCATGTACTTGCACCGAGCGTGCGTTGACACTGGTTCCGTGCAGACGGAGACGCTGTGGGGGCGGGGCTGTCGGCATAGCAACCCGCCAGGTTACGGAGCCCTTCTGGCCGGTGGCGGTCGTGTCAGGATATGTTAGGAATGCCACGTTTTAATGAGGCCACTTTCTCCGACGCTTTGTCATGGATATGCCTGTTCGGCCGTGTTCGGTGTGCCTTATCAACAGGATGCATTGCGGCCATTCCAGAGGCTCGATTTCTCCTATTATTCTGAACCTCGCTACAGACTGGTTACGAACACTACATGATCAAATCTGGTGGATATGCTATCAGACTCAAATATCGAACCAGCAAGGAATCAATTACGTAAGGGAACAAACTCTGTCTATTAGCCTTTGTCCGTGCAGGAGGTTAATAGGTACCCCTCCCCTGCATTCCCTATCCACACCCCATCCCGAGGTTTTTCGGTTTTCTGTCGATCGACAGATGGAGTCCGGAAGAAGCCATCCCGGCTTCTGTGAGTCTCTTTCGATGAACGGATGGAGTATTGAAGACGCAACTGTTCATCTTCCCCTTCTCATGCCAAGGCAGTCAGTGCTATGACGCTAGGAGATTGCAACACCAACCCCCTTAACTGGGGAAGGTGAGTCAATGACGTGCGAGGATTAATATGACCGGAGGTATAAATATTTCGAAAGAATAAGTTAATTAAGATGAAGCTCAAATGACGGCCAGTGGCGATGACAGAGATATGGCGAAGGCGTAATTTTTAGGTTTCAACGTCCTTGTTGTTGGCTTTGAGATATATTTGAATATATTTCCCACTGCTCTCCTCATTTCAGATAAGTATTGTACGTTATTTCGTCTATTCCGTTTGGCGAATCATTGACCTGTCTCGCCAGCGGGTGTTTTTATAGTATCCGTGTATGGTTCGGGTGAATTTGTGGCGAGACTATCAATCGCCTGGTTAATCAGGCTAATGAGGCCACCATACCAAGCAGGGTACCACCGTACGATACATTTACATTGGACGTAGGTCGCCTTTTTCACTAATCTGTTTTTCGAAGCAAAGGAACTCCCGACGAGGCACCACCTTTCCGTGGTGGGGGGATTGCGTTCCCCAATGATCCGGTGATCATCCTACCGGTGAGGGGACATACTAAGATTTCCTCACTCGTCCTTTCATCCATACGCTCCCATTCTATTGTCCATCCTATCTCAACATCCATGTCCTTCACCTGGCCCTGCAACACCAACTCTCCCTATTGTGAGCAGGTAGGACAATTTCACCGGTCCTGCCCACCAGCTTCAGTTTTGTCGCGGTAGTCGCGCCTCCTCGGCGCGTCCCCCTGGGTTGACGGAGTTCTGGAACGGGCGCTATATGATTAACATGGTCGATGCACCCTGAAGCCCAATTAACTAACGACGGAGTCCTGGAGGCTGAGTTTCCCGTCGCACGGTGCTAGTTGTGACGGGAGAACAACACAACACGCCTCTTTGGTCACGATATCCAGGATGGGCGGACGGGTCCATTGGGCCCCATACGGGCCAAACAACTTATCGCCTCGGGCCGAGGGTCTGGGCCTCGGTCCAGTGCCTCCTGACTTGGCCGGCAGGGGTCAAGGGGTGGGCGGCGCTGGATCCCGGTCGGGATGATGAGTCTCATTCTCCTGGCGGGGTGATGGCGTCACCTGCCCCGTATACCTCCCTCGGGCGCCTGACGACCTTCCGTCTGCGGGACTCAGGCGTCTCCTCAGTAGGGCCACAGTGTGGTGGGGCGCCCGGGAAGCTGAAACCAAACATACTACATGAAGTCGTTCAACACAAACACTCATCCTGGACCCCAAGAGGACCAGAACACCGACTTACCCAGTGGGAGTTGCACTACCAGCCCGACACCGGCAGAGGCATACCGTCCGACATGCTCCCCGCGCAATCTACCTAGCAGAGACCGGCATACTGTTCACACGAGTACCACGTCGACGTCAAGGACATGCATACCACGCATCTTAATATTTAAATCCATTGACCCAGAAAAGACCCTGCCATATCTCTCGCCCTTCCAGGCGTAAGAGGATGGACCACCTCGGAACCGTCACACGCCGCGACAAATTTCGGGACGAAGGGATAGAGGTGGAGTTCAATCAGGACGCAAGGAGAACTTTGGGTATAAATAAGTTCATTTATAGCGTACGAACGCCAGATGGAACTAGAGATATCGCCATTCCAATCAAAGTTGAACCACATAATACGAAGAACTTTAGCAAAGGAGTAATCAACTCACGATCTGAGGGACGTCTCAGGGGCTGGGATAGTTGACGGATTGACGGAATATGGTGTGGTACAGGCGCAAAGAATGAAGGTACGAAGGGGAAGGGACCTCCAACCGACTAACAACATCATCCTCACTTTTAGCTCCACTGACCTGTCATCAGCAGTGAAGCTAGGCTACATGAGAGTAAACGTGCGAGTTTTCGTCCCGAATCCAATGAGGTGCTTCCAGTCCCAGCGATATGACCATACAACTCGGTACTGCCGCGGCCACCCTGCGAGGCGATCACTAAGGGATCACTTGACTGCGCGTAAGGGCTGGTGGCGGAGCGGCTCCTCCTCCTGTCTCGTACGTACCTGGATCGGTCGTCGTACGGACTCATACGTTCTATTCCATATATCGTCGATATCATGGGGTCTCAATGAGTGCACGAACTTGGTTTTTCCATTCATCATGTTTTTGATCACATCATTTTCGTTGCCTTTTTTTGACACGGTTCTAAAGTAAGGCTTCCAAAACAAGGTTATTTTTTTCGACTGCCCTTGTTCAACAGAGCGGTCGTGGTAGAAGACGGTTTTTTAACGAAGACACGAGCGTTTTTGTCAATCAATGCTTTGTTGTGATCTCGGGACTGTCGAGGATTTTTAACTACATCCTGGAAGGCGTTGTGCAAAAGCTCAAAAGTTTGGGCAACACAATCCTCTCCTGCATAATGAAAACGTGGCTGAAGGAAGGTGTCAATGGGAACTTGGCCATCTGGAGCGGGGATGGCCGAGTGGTTAAGGTGTTGGGCTCTGGGAACCAAAGATCCAGGGTTCGACACTAGCGCCGCTCGGGACATTTCCCAATCCCGCGGCCCACCGAAACAGCGTGGTCGGCGCCATTAGCCGTGAATGTGCATAAAGTGCGTCGTGAACCACCCAATAAATTAACGAACTCGGCCATCTCTTCCGTACGTGATGACAAAGTGATTCGTTGACTCATTCTTCCTCACCCGATAAGCGGCTAGGCAAGGATCCAGTACTTGATACCATTGGCTTTGCTTTTCGCTAATTTGCTTGGAAATCATTTCGTTCCAAGTATTGTGAAACCTTTCTGTCAAGCAATTAGTTTGAGTCTGGTTACTTGATGTGCGGAGCTTCGTTACTCCTATTTCCTTGCATACTAAATCCATAATCGCGTTGCAATATTATGTGCCCTGATCACAGAAGCATGCTGGGATGACCGTGTCGGGGAAGGAATTCTTTCAATATTAATTTGGCAATAGTTTACTCGGATTTGTCTGGAATAGCCCAAGCTTCTGGCCATCCACTGAAATGGTCTACAGTCATGCAGACGTAACGATTTCCGCTGTCAGAAATTGGTAATTCGCCACAAGTGTCGATACCAATTTTGTCAATTGGATATCGCGGCATCGGCATGTCCTGCATGGGACACCTTTGTTTCCTGAGTTTTCTCCTGTAACACGTTTCACAAGTCTGCACGTATTGCTTGACATCTTTGAGCATAGCTGTCCAATAGTACGATTTTGCTACTTTATCGATAGTTTTTCGACACCGAAATGTCCTTCGAAAAAGCTATCATGCATGCACTTTGACACTGGTTTCCTGAAGGAAAGGGGCAGCATCAGTTGCATTCGAGTTCGAGGGCGCCCTTTTGTTCCCTTTTCCACATGGTATACTGATCCATCTTTTATACAGTATTTAGCCACGAATTGAAAAGTTTCCTTGTTCAATTCCAATCTAATGGTATCCAGTTCGTCATCTGCCAATTGCGCCTTTTTGAGGTGGGGTAGGCCAGGCAAAGCGAGGTTCGTGTCGTTTGTCCGGGCGGGAATCATGTCCTCACTTTCCGAATCGGATTCTGACTGGTATGCGTTGTCGATTACGTTAACTTCTTCATCGGGGCCTTTCCAATCTAAGTGTTCATTGTCCGCTAGCTCTCCGGCTATGGGCGTGCTCGCGAGACGTGACGTCACGTCGGCAGTGTAGTTTTGTGGTCCTGAAATGTATTCAATTTTGCAGCCGTATTCGCCTAACATGATAGCCCAACGTTGTATGCGCGGATTTTTCATTTCACTTGTGAACAAGTGTTTCCACGGGTTGTGGTCTGTATATACGGTCAGCTGTGTTTCTACTACAATATGACGGAGTTTACTTTGACTGTAAATGAACGAGTAAGCCTCGCGTTCGATAGTCGGCCATTTTTGCTGTGCATCTGAGAATTGGCGCGACACATACTGTATGACTCGGTCCTGACCGTCCTGTTCTTGGATAAGCACAGCTCCTAGAGCGTACTGGGATGCATCGGTGTACAGTTTAAAAGGCTTGGCGATGTCTGGAAGAGCTAACACTGGGATTGTAACTAAGCTATCCTTCAACGTGTCAAATGCTTGTTGCGTTTCGGGGTTATTACATTTAACATTTTTATTTGTCATGGCCGTTAGGGGTCTTGCAATTTTTCTGAATTCGGGAACGCATTTTCAGTAAAAGAAAGCCATGCCTAGAAAACTTCTAACCTGACGGACCATAGTTGGAGCTGGGGTTGACTGTACGACTTGAACTTTCTCTGGATTTACTGATATGCCTTCATTGGAAACAACATGTCCAAGGTAATTCAATTTCTGGCGTCAGAAATTTTCACACTTTGAAATTTTCAACTTAACACGCGCCCTGGAGGGGGGGGGGGGCGAAATCCACCCACCCCTCCGGTTTTTCGTAGATAACTCCAGATTTTACCGGCCGATATACGCCATTGTTTGTGTACCTGCCAATAAATGACCGGCGCGTTGTTTGAAGTAAGAAAAATTAAAATCGACCGAAAATTTTTCGAGTTAAGGGTCGCTAAAGTAAAAAAAAATTCCCGGCGCCAGATCACAAATATCGTCGCTGATGCGCTTCCGGTATACAAGCAAAAAGGAAGTGTTCTTGGCAAAACTAGCGACTTGTTTGATGTACATTGTCATGCTACATTGTTCCAGAGTCATGTCAAGTCACCGAGGTCAAGTCAGGTCAAGTTCATAACAGGTTAACACACGCTCTAGAGGGGTATGGCGAAATCCGCCAATCCTTCCGATTTTTCGTACATAACTCCATATTGTACCGGCCGATATACGCCAAATTTATCGCGTACCAGCTTAGAAATGACCGGCGCATTGTTTAAAGCAAGAAAAGTGGAAATCGGCCGAGACGTTTTCAAGTTAAGGGCCGTTAAAGTAAAAACAATTCACAGCGCCAGACCACAAAAATCGGCGCTGATGCGCTTCCCGTATATTGGCAATAGGGAAGTGTTCTTGACAACACTAGCGACTTGTTTGATGCATATTGTTATGCTATATAATTTAAAAGTCATGTTAGGTCGCCGAGGTCAAGTCAGGTCAAGTTCATGACAGGCTAATGGAGGTAAACTTGGTCAACTGGAATGTGTCATAAATGCAAATGACTGTCATGCGATTGATGTCACTTTACATGTTACCCCCTATGCATCCCGAAATCTACTGTTTGTCATTGTGTGCCTAAGCATTTCCATCCTTTATTCATGTATTTCACTCCTTTATTTGCGAAGCCGATTGTGCCGAGCCGCCCAACGGAGCAGTCGGGATGGGAGCCCGGTTCCGGTAACTGGAGCAGGTAATGACCTAATAAAGTGCTCCTATATAGGTGACCTGAGGTCAAATGGCGGATCTGACATCTGTATTGCATCATTAGTAATGTCCAAAGCATCATTAATGCCAATTTTGGAGCATTTAAACACGACCACAGTGATCCATAACAATGACAAGCCAAGCCACGCAAAACCAGAAAATTCTGCTATTTTGACCTCATTTGACCTTGAAGATATTGACTTAAGGTCATGCACTTTGCACACAATAGAGTTCACTATCGTGCCCATCCACCCTGTGAATTTCGTTGTTCTAGCCTTCATAGGAGCTGAGATCTTAGGGGGGAGCGGAATCCGCCCCCCTCTCCAGGGTGCGTTATTTTCAGAGGCCCTCCATGGCGCGTGTTAAGGTTCGCTTTTCGCAATCGGTCAAACACTATTTCTAAGTGCTGCACATGTTTCTCAAAGGTGTTATTGAAGACAATGATATCAATGAAGGCCAGGGCAAACTGTCGAACATTACCAAGAACAGCGTTTATCATATTTTGAAAAACAGTAGAGCTGCCTGACAAGCCAAAGCACATTCTATTATGTTCGAGTATGCCTGCATGAGTTCCAAAGGCGGTCTTTTCTCTGTCTTCCTCTGCAATGGGTATTTGCCAGAATCCGGCTTTTAGGTCTAAACTTCCTGGGAACTTCGATTTTCCTAGGAACAATAAAATGTCATCTGCAGCGGGGATACTAGGCACAGGGACAATAGTGACGGCATTTAGTTCCCTGAAGTCCAAGCACACACGGTACGTTTTGTCCTTTTTGCGCACTACAATGACCGGAGATAACCAAAGGGAGTTACTTTTACGTATAATTCCGTCGTCCAGCATTTCCTGAATTTGATCATCGAATATTTGACGGTGTGCCAAGGGCAGACGGCACGGTTTTTGCCTAAAAGGTGGGTGGTCCTGCCTGTTGATTCTCATCTCCGTAGCATCGGTCATTGTCAATGGACTCAAGTTTTCCATAGCGAAGACAGTCGCAGTAAACTTCTGTCGACATAGGCGTAGCTGCCCGGACATGGCGTTGAGGTTGTACGGGCAAGATGTGCCTACAACACCAGTGGCCCGTTTTCTTGGCGTGCAGCCTGACCATCATCTTGCATACAGAGAACATATCAAAACCTTCAGAGACAGATGTTTTAAAGCAATTGCAATATTGAAATGTGTATCTCGTATGTCATACGGTGCTGATAGAAAGACACTACACCTGCTGTATCGTAGTCTGATCTGCTCGAAGCTAGACTACGCGTGCTTTATATACCATGCCGCGTGTACTGCTACAAAGCGTGTGCTACTACTTGACCCAGTGCATCATGCCGTGGCACGAATAATTACAGGGGCATTTCGCACTTCTCAAACGGTTAGCGTGCTAGCAAATGCTCATGAGCCTCCGCTAAATATGAGACGCGACATGCTGGGTCTTCGGTACGCCTGTAAAATGCGACAGGTCGCGACACACCCATCATATCCGGCAGTTTTTCGCATGGCACGCATGCGGTCCTTCGTGATCACATTAGGAGAGGAACGCCATAATGTGTGCGAATGAGGGTACTCCTGGGACACATGGAAATCCGACTGCAATGAATTCGGCAATTCTATTCCTCCGTGGGAACTGATCTCCCCTCTATCAATATTTTCATTGCTAGCATGAGAAAACGAGGTGTCGCAAAAGAGGAGTTGCACTTACACTCGTTGGAGCATATATCCACGACGTATCAAAATTTCCTCATCACCTATACGGAAGCCTCCAAGATAAACACCGGAGTGGGTGGTGCCTTCGTGAGAGGACCCATCACAAGATGATTTTGCCTGTCGCCACACGCCACGGTCTTCACTGCCGAGTCGATCGCCATCAACGAAGCACTGGCATACATCGAGGTTGACGACGAGGTTTTACATATTATCCTGCCTGACTCCCTCAGCAGTCTCTTGGCATTGCGTAGTTTCTATCCTCAAAACGTCATTGTGCGAAACAATTTGTTGAAATTCATTTCGCTCTATCGTATGGGAAAGCAAGTCTCAATTTGTTGGATCACAGCGCATGTAGGAATCCGCGGAAATGATCTGGCAGACCAGGCTGCAGGGTATGCGGCGCACGCCCCATGTCGTGCACTTCCACTTCCGGCAAGTGACCATTACTCAACTATACCATCATTTCTTGTCAGGCAGTGGTAGAAGAGCTAGGATCGAAGGGAACAAGGCAAATTAAAGCGAATCAAACTACACATGGCGCTGTGGCCCTCGTCAGTCACGCGAGCTAGAAGAGACGAAGTGGCCATTTGTCGTCCCAGAATTGGTCACGCGCTAGCGACACATAGATGCTTACTGTGCCGGGACGACGGGCCGAAATATGCGAGGTGTAACGTCGTGCTGATTGTTCATCATGTGCTGGTGGCGTTCACAGCATATGCAAAAGAATGCAGGCGGCACTTCGAATATGAGGCGCATACTCTCAGATTAGTGGACTTAATTGGAAACGATTCCCGATTTATATACAACAGAGCAGTTTGGCCTTCCTCGCGGAGATACGATTTGAAGTGATATATGCACCTGCTTATGTGACGTCTTACTCCCCCAGACATCTTTTATTCGTACGTGACAATCTGACGCGTGTCTCAGCAGGCCTTATATGGGTGCAATATAATCCACATGGGTTGACGCATCATAATGCCCCAATAATCATAATCAATTATAATTCCCTTACCGTGTTCCATGCTTTAGTAGGCTGTGTATTGCTAGAACCGCTACGATGTCAGATTGTGAGACGGCTGAATACTGACACCTGTTTACGTACAGACTTGTGCTCGACTCGGGTTGAATCCAGAATTGACTCATGAATCAATCGTCTTTGGATGAGTCGGGAGTTCAATCGATTCTTTTCCTCAAAATATATCTTGAGTCGTAAGTTGAATCACATCTATCTAAAAAATGAGTCGAATCATGAGTCAATCATTAAAATATCATGTGTGGGTTGGTTGGTTATTTGGCCTTAGGTGCGCATCGACTGCTTCGGCCATACAGCCACTGAATCATATGGTTCATGAGTATGATACCACTCAGTTGGATCTGAATCGATTCAAATTTATGTCAGTCTGTTTAAGTCGCGAGTCGAATCACACCTCAAGATCCTATGAGCCACATGTGAGTCGAATATAAAAAATTGAGTCGATCACAAGTCTGTTTACGTATGCTAATATGGAGTGACTCTGAGGTCGTGGCGTCTGGGAATATTTTGACTTTCCTTCGACAAGCACGCTTTCAGGTGATATACCGCTGCCCTTGACTATTAATAACAATCTATTATAGCAGCACCGTATATTGATCATAATATAGTTATGGGCGCAAAATGACTGGATGTCGACGCGACCTAAAACTCAATTCATCATCATCATCATCATCATCGAAGCAAGGGAGCTACAAAACTAACCGAAATATACAGTGTGACACAAAGTTACAGATTCCTGTCAGAAAGTTCGGTTGATGTTCATTGTCGCTGACTGGAATAATTATTGAAATTATTCCCTCCACCATCGCTGGAGTATCTCATGGGCATCGTTCAATTGTTTGTCCATTTTGTCACATCTAGACTGAAATTACACCGACCGAGCCCTTTTGACTGAATGAGTGTCGTGGTGTGATTTCGCCGACTAATCCATTTTGTTCGGATGATTGTCGTGGTGCGTCCTCGGCTGATGCTGAGAACACGCATACCATCAATTTCTTTAAAGTTAACTTGCTTTACTTACCATAGCTGTTGTGAAAAGTAAACCTAACTCTTGCGTTCATTTCGTTAGAATCAAACACCTGACGATTGGGTGTAGCTGGGAGGGGGAGATGGCATGAGTGTTTGAACGATTGCATTGCGCCTGACACTGAACCCAATTGCAGCTCTAGAATCGCTATCATGTGGCATATCTAGATAGTCGGAATACTTGTATAGTATACACAATCGTTCCTGTCTGAATGTTTATACAATGCAACCACACGAGTAACATTTCTCATCAGTCTGGAACCGATGGCCCGTAGTCTATGGCAACGAGGTGTACCTGATGTTGCCACTGTGGAGCGGGTGTTGACCCTGACCCAGCGGGCTGCGACAGGCGTCCGACTCGGCCGCGTACCGCCATCTGTCGGCCATGCTGGACTCGCTGAGCCGGCGGCAGCTGCTGCAGCTGCACGAGCGGGCGCGGGCCATCCTGTCGCCCGACTTCACCAGCTGGCTGCCGGACGAGGTGGGCTATCGGGCGTCAGCGGCGCCAGCGGGGGGCGGGTGGTCCAGGGGTAAGTTGCTTGTCTCACAATCGAAAGATTGTGGGTTCGAGTCTCACTTGTCGATACTCTTCGTCCGCGACCAATCGGCGTGAGAGATTGGCGATGCTACATGACTGAACGATCGATGCATCGTAAAGCCAATAACCAGCAACCCCGGTGCCAGCGGCGTCAGTGACGAGCTACTGCCGTCCGAGGGCGACCGTACTGCAACTATGCAACTCAGTGTCCTAAAGTTACTTCACCATTAACTGTGTGGATGAAGGAAGAAGTTGCTTGGGAATAGTGAAAGATTGGAGAAAATAAAGGTTTGCCACTTAAGGATTAAAAAGCGGAATGCTTTTCGCTTCAGTCACATGCATTTTACATTATTTAGCAGTTGTGTGCATGATGACTGCCCATACATCATGTGGCAAAATGGTAAAACACGAAAACGAGGATGAAATACCACAACCCCATTAACTGTGCATTTCCAGGCCACATGGTAAATTATTTTACACTGATGCAACTCGTGTTCGAACAGCTGTGAGTGCATCTTGAAGCTGTCGTTGCACCTGCAGGGGTTCTGTTTCGGGGTGAAATGGCCCGGATGGCGACAGGTGGATAGCAGCGTTAACAAATGTAATGATTTGATAGCCAGGCTCGGACTTGCCGTCCTCTTCTGATTGTACTAGGGGCGTCATCACCACCAATTTACAGGTACGGCCAAACCCCATGGGTTTTGGAACATTGTTCAAACTAGAGTGGCACGTCCCACAAGTTCTCACGAACAATGTCTGTGTGAATTTTGTTTCATGTATCACTGTATCTATAAGCGGTAGATTCCAGTGGTGTGCCTGACAGATATAGAGTCTGGACGAAGACAGTCACGTCTTCTGCGGCAGAGTCTGATGGATGAAGCGAATTATGGGTAGACTATGACGGATATCACTTGTTTAGGGCAGGCTCTGAGGGTGTGTGTGTGTATGTATTTCCGGACAACTATGACTGAAACAGCGTGTCTGTGCATGCTCTGGGAGGGATGCATATAACCGGCAGACTATGACTGAGATGACGTGCCTGGGGCACAGGGCGTCGATTTGTATCCTTTCGTGAGGGCCATGGCCCCACCAATGTTTATCTTGGCCCCCTTAATCTTGATTTGGCCCCCCAATAACAATTGCTATATTTATGCTAAGAAGAAAGCTAAAGGAAAACAAATAAAAAACACCTTGCTACTTAGAAAACTTAGTTGATGCCAGCCAACACATTTTGTTCTGAAGTGGAACAAGTTTGGATTGGGTAGTAGATTGACTATCCACTTCTTGCTGAAAAATTGAAAATTGTATGGGAAAATCAAAGGAATTGGATTTCATTCCACTTTTCAAGCACAACTTACATAATAAAATATTGAGATAAGGTGATGCTGATGCATTTTAAACCAAATTGTATGAAAAATCTGCAAAGCCACTAGAAAACAATTGCATTGCCATAATGATGCTTGCACATATGACCAATAGCAAAATCACATGCATATGGAACTTGAAACTGGATTCATTCTATTCTTAATTTTCAGTCAGTGCCAAATGTGCACATAATCCAGTCATCAAGAACAATCAGTCATCCTTGAAATAGTGGATATACAAACTATATTTATCTTCAGAGCCAACCCATCAAACCATAAGCTTGATATTTACCTAGGTACCTACCCACCTATATGCCCAATGACAATGTGCATATATACAATATTAATATGGGCACCCCAGGCTTCACCTGAATCACCAATAGCCACATGAGCCAAATACATCTGACAGCTTATGATACCATGGAAGAAAAAGTCAGCAAGAATCTGCATACACACTATTATAATTCCTATGCTTGAAGAAAACAATAGGCAGGTACTCACAGAATCTCAAGTTCAATTTTCGATTGAACCTGGCCCAACTTTCCATAGAAGAAATGGAGCGCCCTTTATTCGAATTCTCCGGATTTTTTTTCTAGAGCATTTTCAACTTAACCTAACATAATCTAAACTAGCGTGAACTCTTTTTTCAATATTTTGTTTTCTTAGTATTTCTATAAAATGCTTGTTATCCTCACAGCAAAGCCTATCCTCTCCTGACTTAACCAAACCTAACCCCTTTGCATGCTTCGTGGAGGTAAAATATGCGCAAAACTTGTCTGGTTGTTACCTTAGACTACAATATTGCCTAGGTTTTTGGGTAGTTTTTCAGTTTATGGTATTCTCTCCTACTTTGAATTTCTTTTTTTAATGCTGTGTTCCTTAACGTGCTGAACATGATGTGCCCACTAATTTCCTCTGCAGATGTATACTTTTCAATTGTGAGGTTAAATGGCACCCACAAATGGACACAGAAATAAGTCCTTTGAACCATGCTATATCATTTACACTGCTGCTCCATCCACCTCCAACCCTATCCCTGATCAAACTCAGGACCGCTTCCATCTCCAAAGCAGGCTGTGGAAGAAGGTATGGTATTCCTGTATTCCTGTAACTGTCTGAAGAACTTGGGAGTTTAAATTACGTGTGAGTGATGAAACAGATTAACTATTCCTGGATTCTTATGTTGCAACATTGAATTGCACGGTGGCATACCTAATAGGGGGCATTATGGGCAGTTCCACACAGGTTGTGTGGCCCCAAGAATCCGCTGAGCTAAGAAAAACATGCGTCATACTCCCTAGAAATCCCCCTTGGTCCCTCAAAAATCGCACCGTGGCTCAGAAATTCACATTGGACGTCCCCAAAAAGTCGCACAGAAGCCCCTGATAATGACGCTGGGGCCGCAAAAGTTTGCACCTGAGACCCTAAAAAGTCGTGTGGTGTTCAGGGAAATGACGACGAGGCCACAAACGGTCGGGCCGGGCCCCGTGAAAATCACGCTAAGCCTGGTGGTACCAATAATTCTCGCTCCGGCTCCTGGAAATCACTAGAGGAATAACAGATCACACCGAGACTTCAACAATCTCGTTGGGATCATCCAACAAATGAAGCCGAGGAAACGAAAAACAAACTGGGTACGAAAAATCACTCTGAGATCCAAAGGCTCCACAACAATGGGTCCAAAAATTCACAGAACGAGTTGAGCCCCCCCCCCCCCAAAAAAAAAAAAAACTGTGTTGTAGCCACTTAAACTAGACCAAAAAATGTCAGGCAGCTTCATTGGAAAATCTCCCTGGGGCCAAACCGCCGCGCCGGAGCCCCACAAGCCGCAGCCGGCTTCCCAAGAACTAATATCTATCCGGAATGTCATCATGTGAGCACAAACATTGCATCAAGGGTCCACAAATTGAGAAGGCGTCGGACCCCGGAAAAGATCCTCCTGGGGCACGGAACAAAACGACGCACCGGGAGCCCGAATAATCGTGCCGGGGTCCCGAAATATCCTGCAGGGGGCCTACAGAAAATAGGCCTGACGCAAAAAATCACAAATTTTCCTCTGCAAGCGCACCGTGCCCCCACAAATCACATATGAACTCGATGAAAATTAAGCCGGTGCCATCTAAAATAAGAAGAGATTCCGAAGAATATATGTCCGAGTCAGGTAAATTTCTCCAGAGCTCCAAGCATACCCGAGATGCCTTCAAGAATTGCGTACGACCCCGAAAAAAAAGCGCACAGGAGCTCGAAAAATTGCGGGGAGACACATTGCAGCGACAGGTGCCAGAGAAATCAGCTCAGACGCGGAATTTAAAAATGATTCAGAAGTCACGAAAAATTGCTTCGAACCCAGAAAACTGCTCCGGGTCCCCCGGAACTATGCACTTGGGACCGAAATGTCGCACCGCAACACCGATAAATTATACCGAAGTAACCAAGCTTGTGCTGGGGTTCCACGTATGTGCAATAAATAAACGCCTCAAATAGACAGCGGAACCCTAAGAGCACAGCGGGAGGCTGAAAATGCACATCGCCCTCCAAAGCCCGAATTTCGAAAAAACGGCAGAATATATTGGTTGGGCCCAACCATATTGGTTGGGCCCCAAAAAGCGAATTGATCGTAAGAAGGAACAAACAAAAAACAGGCACGAAATAAGGACATCGGGGTCTTCGAAAACGCACCAATATCTCAAAAATGTAACCGGTGTACAAAAAAGGAACAAAGCTCTAAGAAGTAACAGGGTCTCAAATATGTGCCTGGCCCATACAAAATTGGCTGGGGCTCTAAAGCACATCCGTAGACGAAGAAAAACAACTGGTAAAAAAGGCGAACACTTAGCCGGGGTCTCGGCTCGGTGGACAATCTGGGAGCATATTTAGCCAAAGACATGAGGTGCATCAAAGCCCAGTGATCATAATTTCTTAACCACCAACAAATGTGGGAAGAAGAAGTCTAGTACATGGAATTGAATTCATCGAATTTTCTAAGCGAGCCGCCATACCAGTAAATCCACATGCCAGATATGGCACAAGACTATCATGTGACAGCAATTAGCAAAACGGACACCTAGCAGAAACTGGAGAAGCGCACGTAGTGTGGAAAATGAGCCGAGTGCGCAAGGTACATGTGCACGACTATTGGCGTTTTGGCGACCTTGCGTGATTAACCGGAATGTCTGAAATCGGGAATTTTTACATTTTTTAGTGATTTGGACCGGTACAATTTATAGCAGTGTGAGGTGACTTATCCAGGGGTGCGAAAAGAATAACCTTTGAACAGGATCGGGGAGTTAGTGTTGAAATACGGTGATTCAGAAATGATGGTGGCAGATTTGGCCCATCGACAGGACAGCTAAGTTGGTCACTAATTATTCTTAAAAAAAATAAAATAAAATAGTGTCCCACTGACAAACATAGCGGTCCAGGGACTTTTAAACTTGGAGTCGGTGGGACCCTTCCAAATCAGTTTGCCCACCCCCATCGCAAATCCTAGGTACGCCACTGCCATGACATGATATAATTTGGCCTGCTTATGGCCCTGATCCGCCGCATTGGACGGTGTACTCAACAGCCCCGGTCTACCACACCGGAAGGTGTACTCCGCCACAGTGGACGGCGTGCTCTGCGACCCTGGCTCGCCACAGTGGACGGTGTATACTTCACGACCCTCGTTCGCCATAGTGGATTTCGTGGTCGGAGAAAAAGTGGTTTCTATCGATTTGTTTTCCATCCGTAGCATGAGCCTCTTTACAAAATTTTTATCCGTGCTTTCCATTTGGACGTTTAATGGTGTTATCCGACAATGAATTGCCCTGTGGTAAAGTGCTCCAGATTCACTGTAAACTGTAAAGTGATATTCTGATGTCACATGTGTGAATGAAAATGTCCTCTCGGTATTTCATCACTCAGAAATTGTCCTCTCCTCATCCAGGATTACAAAGTATAAATTCAACCGTTGTAGACAGTGCGTACACCACTGCCCTGGTCTGTCACAGTAAACGGTGTTGGATGAGCTACGGCTTTGCATCATCTTTCCGAGCAGCTTTCTATGCGTTAGTTGTCTTTCCTCGCATCCTACGGTTCACTCTACCATCAGTGGGAACCCATGTCACCCATGTATTAATATTTACCAAGTCGCCACACCCATTGAATCTGCTTGAGACACCGCTGCTGTTGTTGCACATTTCGATCGATGGATATCGATGCCATCAGAAAAGCATATTCTCCCAGCAGCGAGACTGACCTTACTTCCACCGGAGTAGTAATTGCAGGTACTGACAGCAGCGCGGCCATAAATGCTTCTGGGTGCAGTACCCTGTGATCTTATCCGTGTCGCTCGCACCTACACGAAATCTCCTCTCACGTTTGCCATTTGTTCCTACTGTGCGACATTTTGCACCTCTTTGTATTTGCCCCCGGAACAGAAACAAATAGTCTTGTCACGCGAATTCGGGTACTCTCAGGTCTTTGGTTATCCACCTAATATCATGTTGTACTACTTACGTGGCTCTAAAACCGAATTCAAATTTCACTTCACAATGAACAGTAGCATTCGGCATAAGACGCTGGGGCCTGCACAATATCACCGAAGTAGCTGACGCGCACAAAAGTCCCAACTACACACACAAGACGACAGTGTAGAATATAGATGATACTTTACCTGACGTAACGCTATTGACCTTGGCATACATTTGAAAGCAGGATGTCTACATCATTCTTATATCATGCTCTGCATGAAACGTTTTCTCCTTACTACGATAAAAAGAAGTAATTTGTCCTGACCTCAGTTTAGTAACCTAGACCTGAAGTAAAATTTCAGGAAATCAGAATTGTTTGTTTGATTACATGAAAGAAGAGCATGCTCTGAGTTTTGTGTTGCTACGCTGCAACTACTACAAATGATGGCATTTTGGATATTTTGTAATAGTATCCTTGATCCGTCCCATGCCAATTTGAAGAGAAATTATACACGAATTTGGTCAATAAGGTCAAGAAGACAAATACGGCGCGGTCCAAGCACCACCAAAGGTATAGGAAACTCCGCACTTGACTATTCTTCTGGGAGGGAAAGGATTGCAAGCACAGGATTGCAGCAAATATGCTCCTGTTGGGACACACCGAAACGGGGACCATACCAATTTCGCCAATTTTAAAACTGTTGATTTCTGCCATTATTCCCACATTCCGAAGTTTCGTCATATTTATTTCCGACTCTAGCAAAGAAACAATTCAGCTGACATATCCATTTCCAAACCATCGGATGGCCATTCTGAGACTCTCCTAGGATGACCTTTTCGGACTCCTTGGCCGTGGCTGGAGAGATGTGTACCTAGTGTGTCCTATTCTTGGTCTTGGATGCGCCATTGGGTGCGGACGGAGTTTTGGCTATTGCAAAAAAGCAAATGATAGAATGATCTGCGCTGATTTGTGCTTGTGGTCCATTGTGCATTTTAGTTTGTTTGTTGTCGTGTGTGATGATTGACTAAACTCGGCGATCACGATGACTGCACATGATTGATCAAATGACATTGTTTTCGATGTCTCGGATTTTGTGAAAGCTATGTCTCTTCCCCGACCCTGAACTCGCCCAGTCACAACTTTGGCTTCGCCCCTTCATAATGTTAGGTGCCAAGGAAATACTTCCACCGATTGTCATCACAGTTCAGGTCTGCTGTGCTCCGATACCCCGTCAAGGCTGGTGTGTGTTTTGCCTGCATCTGATCGCTGAAACATTTTTATTTAAGCTGGTGTGTGCTTGTTGGTGTGTGGAGTGAGGGGAAGGAGGGTGACGGTGACGGTGACGGTGACGGTGACGGTGACGGTGACGGTGACGGTGACGGTGACGGTGACGGTGACGGTGACGGTGACGGTGACGGTGACGGTGACGGTGACGGTGACGGTGACGGTGACGGTGACGGTGACGGTGACGGTGACGGTGACGGTGACGGTGACGGTGACGGTGACGGTGACGGTGACGGTGACGGTGACGGTGACGGTGACGGTGACGGTGACGGTGACGGTGACGGTGACGGTGACGGTGACGGTGACGGTGACGGTGACGGTGACGGTGACGGTGACGGTGACGGTGACGGTGACGGTGACGGTGACGGTGACGGTGACGGTGGCGGTGGCGTGGGCGCTAAATGACCAACCATGATCGATGCGCCCTAAAACCACAACCACACACACACGGTGACTGTTGCGATATATCCGAGCCCACTGCATGAAACTGCAGTCGCATGCCATTACTCAGAGTTGTTATGTTGACATGTACTGTGCACTGCTCTTACTACGATAAGTTTTTGGTTGGGTCGGGGGAGGGTGATCGTGCGTTGGCACTTAGGCCCACAATGTTTTAAAAAAATATACCCCTGCTGGGACAGGTTCCGTGGGGGGTGCATATTACCGGCAGACTATGACTGAGATGACATGCCTGGGACAGGATCTGAGAATGTGTGCGTATTACCGGCAGACTATGACTAAGATGACGTGCCTGGGACAGGTTCTGGAGGTGTGAGTGTATTACCTGCAGATCATGGTAGAGGTGATGTCGTGGCTGGGACAGATTCTGAAGGTGTGAGTGTATTACCGGCAGATTATGGTAGAGGTGCTGTCGTGGCTGGGACAGAGCTGAAGGTGTGAGTGTATTGCCGGCAGATCATGGTAGAGGTGCTGTCGTGGCCGGGACAGATCTGGAGGTGTGAGTGTATTACCGGCAGATTATGGTAGAGGTGCTGTCGTGGCTGGGACAGATCGAAGGTTAGTATATTACAGGCAGATTATGGTAGAGGTGCTGTCGTGGCTGGGACAGATCTGAAGGTGTGAGTGTATTACCGGCAGATTATGGTAGAGGTGCTGTCGTGGCCGGGACAGATCTGGAGGTGTGAGTGTATTACCGGCAGATTATGGTAGAGGTGCTGTCGTGGCTGGGACAGATCTGAAGGTGTAAGTATATTACAGGCAGATTATGGTAGAGGTGCTGTCGTGGCTGGGACAGATTCTGTAGGTGTGAGTGTATTACCGACAGATTATGGTAAAGGTGCTGTCGCGGCTAGGACAGATCTGAAGGTGTGAGCGTTTTACCGGCAGATTATGGTAGAGGTGCTGTCGTGGCTGCAGCCTCGTGACCTGCTGCACGCCTCGGGCGTCTCTCTCCGCTGGAGGGCACTGGCAGACGACCCGAGCGTCTGGACCAGGTGCTGCCGCCTGATGGGAGCCGACGCAACCTGTCGCATCATGACGTCGCGACAGATATGCATGCAGTGGCTCAGCTGGGTTGAGCAGCCAGTGCGAATGCCGAATGTACGTGGGAGAAGGGTGCAGCTGCACACCTGCCATTGATGCCACAGTGATAGCCACGGTCGCGATGCCACAATGATAACCAGGTAGCTATATATCACTGAATAAGCTGGATTTGCTCATTGAACTTGTGGATTTGAAGCATATAGCTTCCGACCTCCAGTGTGTGGAGGATATAATTTCCTATCGGAACTCATACTTTTCATGTCTCCTGACAAAATAATTTTGATGCTCGGGGTCGAAGCGGAAGATTAGTTTCCATGATATAACTGAATAGTGGAGAATTCTGGTGATATTGGACATAAAGCGACCTTAATTTAAATGAATCTGCCAACAAATTGTCAGGCGCATTTTATTCGTATGGTTTTCAGCTATTTTATTTCTCTCAATTTTCCTCACAATCTGTTTTGTTGGTTTCAGCGTATGCTTACTTTCAAGCTACCTTCGTGTCTTGAGAGATAACCCATATTGTAACTGGAAGCCACTTCCTTTCGGGAAGTGGCTTCCAGCTTCCAGTTCCCCGTGTGAATGAGCTGTGCGGCATATAACGTGTTAATCACATGTCTGAATGTATATTTGAGTTGTTCAATAGCAACACAAATGACACTGTTTTTTCTTCTCTCACATATACCCGTACAGCGTCCACATCACCTATGGTGTAGCGATTGTACATGCCTCTTGATCCCACCCCAAGCACAATGTACCCATCCGGATGATGCGGCAACATATCAATATCAACACGGATTCAACACCCTTTTTTCCCGTGGGATGTCTTGATGGAGCAATAAGAATCTTTGGTCGTGGATCAGAATTATCTTATTGAGCATCTCGGAAATATGGATATTGTCAAAATACCACCCATATTTCAATCACGTGAAGGTCGTCATTAAACAAGGATGATTTAAGCCTGATATTCATATATTTGTGTGTCTTGAATTAAGGAATGATCAAGTTTGGGACTAATCGTGTAGATTTAAAGGTAAACGTTTGGAGTAGAAAGTTTTGATGACAGGTAAAGGTAATGTCCAAAATTGATGGGTTTCTGGTGTGTCATAACGCACCAAAATCGGGAAATTGCCCTTGGCCGACATCACTGAGCCTTGCGTCTGACGTCGGCAGGCCTTGTGTCTGACGTGGGCCGGTCTCGTGTTTGACGTCAGCGGGACTTGTGTCGTCAGTAGGTTTTGTGTCTGACGTGGGCTGGTCTGGTGTCGGCAGAGACTGAGGGGCCACGCGGCCGTGATCAGGTGTATGGCCGTGGACGGCGACCGGGTCGTCACCGGCTCCCACGATGGGACTGTGACGGTACGTCCAGTCCGGGGGCCCGGGGGCCGAGTAGTCCACGGGTAAGGTGCCCGCCTTACAGCTCAAATGCTGTGGGTTCGAGTCCCACGTGTCGCTACGCTTGGCCCGCGACCAGTTGGCGTGAGAGATTGGCGACGTTGTAGGACAACAGGCGACGTGCTGTGCAGCCAGTAACCACCCACCGGCCCCGATGTCCGGCTGAGCTGGGCGCGCAGGTTCGCGGTGCGATTCCGAGGCCCCGCTCAAGCCGTCGTGTCCTTTCTGCCACTCCATGCGTTCTGCGACTCCACGACCCTCTGCGAAGCACTGCGTGGCAGTTTTTGCGTGTATTCAAGTGTATTGTTCACTGTCATATTTTCACGAAAATGCAACTTTACTGTTTATAAGTATGTCGGCTGTACCCTTGCCGTCCGGAGAAATGACGTCTTTTGCAGCTTGTTCGCGTCAAATTTGCGACGTCGCTTTAGCTAAGTCGGTAGGGGGTTCGGCTCTTCATCGTAAGATCATGGGTTCGAATCCCGTGACCGGTGCGATTACCGAGTCCATCAGTGACCAATCAGGGTGAGCAGTTGGCGACGCTATATGGCCTGCCAGTCGAACGTGCCGTGAAAAACACATGGTTCTTCATTTTCTTCACTTCGAATTTCTCCCAGTTTTTCATTTTCTTCACTTCGAATTTCTCCCAGTTTGTTTTATCCGCGGAAAGCGTCGTTTGATTCAATGTGATGGCTTATTCACTGTAAGCACGTATTGCTATCTACTTCCTTGTCCGTCTGTAACCGGTCGCATGAGTGAATTGTTTCCCATTGGCACTGAGCTGTGGCCGCCACCGCCGTTGGAGTGGCGATGGCGGCTGGTGTGACGACGTCGCACGCTGTGCGGCCGCCAGGTGTGGTCGGCCTCGTTGGGCCGCATGGACCGCCAGCTGGCCGCGCAGAGCGAGGTCACCTGCGTGCAGACGTGCGGCGACCTGGTGGTGTCTGGGTGCCGCGACTACAGTCTGCAGGTGTGGGACGCCGTCCAGGGTCGGCGCCTGCACACACTGACGGGCCACGACGGCATTGTCTGGAGCCTGGCCCTGCACGGCACCAGGTGGGTCACCACACTGACGGGGGAGGGACACACTGACGGGGGAGGGACACACTGAGGGGCCACGACGGCACTGTCTGGAGCCTGGCCCTGCACGGCACCAGGTGGGTCACCACACTGACGGGGGAGGGACACACTGAGGGGCCACGACGGCACTGTCTGGAGCCTGGCCCTGCACGGCACCAGGTGGGTCACCACACTGACGGGGGAGGGACACGTTAGCAACGAGGAGCCACTCCATCGGAGGGCTGGGATGCGACGCACGAACCTCGAACACTGCTTTTGTGCCGCAGTGAGCATGCTCGTGGTGGCTATTTGGGGATACATTATGTTATCTAAGTCGCTGCTATCACCATTGTCAAAAAAAAGCCATTCTCGCTATCGCGTTCCGAGGACCTTCACCATCCGCTGGTGCACGATAATATTGCTGCCACTGCCGTCGTAGCACTAACCACCAACACAGCACCATCACATTGCTGTCGGGCATGCAGAATGGCACGGAGCGAACAGGACCCTGTTTCAGAGCCCTGTCTCAGAGAGGACAAGGCCGTGAGCGGGTCAGACGACAGGACGGTGCGGCTGTGGGACGTGCTGGCTGGCCGGGCTGTGACCTGCCCCGTCTGACAGGGCCGTGAGCGGGTCAGACGACAGGACGGTGCGGCTGTGGGACGTGCTGGCTGGCCGCCTGGAGGCGGTGCTGCGTGGCCACCAGGCGGTCGTGCGTGCCGTCTGTTTGGACGGTGTGCTGGTGGTGTCGGGCGACGACGACGGCGTGGTGCGCGTCTGGAGCGCAGAGACCGGCCGCGAGGAGAACGTCTGGCGCGCGGCCAGCCCGTACATCACCACTCTGCAGGTGGGTCGGTCTTGACAGCGCGACGGCGACCCCACACTCCGTCGTGGGGCCGCCGTCGCGCAACTAGGTTGTGCCCTGATCAGTGGTGTGCGCCAAATTGGCCACCGCATTCTGATTGCTTGACCCGGGGTGTTGAAAGTGCCCAGTAAGCCCGGACCCAAATGTATTTCATTACACTTGGAAGCCCTGCAAAATTATATTTATGTGAACGTAGCAATGCATCATAATTCACTGCACGTATTGCGTTATGGGCCGCATGGCCACCGATTATGCTGGGCTTGGTGCCAAGGTCAGGTGGTTCATTATAGTTGTTTGCACTGGTGGTGCCCAGAAAAAGGATTGATTATGTGCAAGAGTTAAAAAAATAGCCTGCCCTTCAAGAATCCTGAGTTTATTCGTTAAGGCGGTCCGTCGCATCCGTAGCGTAGATGCGAACTTTTATCACTTTGAAATACGGCGGGCATTAATAAAAATATATGAATATTTATATCAATACCTTCCTTGCATGCTGCGGATATCGTTGCCATACATCGTGCAAAATTAGCAGGTGCAGTCACAACTTGTGTGTTGTCCTCGTGCAGCCATAGAGAGCTTAGGGCGATATTGTTATGTGACGTGCGACGGAATGCTGTAAAGGGTGACATGTTAGTGTGGCTGTTGCGGACGAAACCGACTTGTGCCATTGCGTGTCTGTTCTCGCTCACCACCCTGTAGCCTCACCCTCACGACGGCCAGCCCCCCCCATACTAGGCGCCACTGTTCGCTGTGCCGTCGCGGCCGTTGGACTGTGGAGTGTGTATCCCATGTTGTCGTTTTCCGCACGTGTTCGACAGCAGACGGTGTGCTCGGTCCGGACGTCGGCAGGCTCGTGGTCAGTGTGCGCAGCACAGCTGGCAGAAATACATCTCGCGGACGGTGTCTCACGGTTCTCGAAATTATACACCTTGCGAACGGTGTCTCACGGTTGTAGAAAGTATACACCTTGCGAACGGTGTATCACCCTTATCGAAAGTAGCATTATGTGAACTGTGCGCCCCTAACACAAACATTGTCAGATAATGGACCGCTGTTCACGGTGAGCTTGTGTGTACAAACAATTCAACAGAGATTAAGCACCTATCAGTTGTTGATGTCGGTCCTTAACCGCGCAGCCCTGGCGCCCAAAACCAGTCGCTGGAGAGGACGGTAGTCATTGAACGGCTGCAGCGACAGGCTGACGTGGTCACCGTGTCGACAGCACAGCTGTGGGGTAGTGGTGGTGGTGGTGGTGAGCGGCCACTGTGTCGACAGCACGGCTGTGGGGTAGTGGTGGTGGTGGTGGTGAGCGGCCACCGTGTCGACAGCACGGCTGTGGGGTAGTGTGGTGAGGGGCCACCGTGTCGACAGCACAGCTGTGGGGTAGTGTGGTCAGGTGCCACCGTGTCGACAGCACAGCTGTGGGGTAGTGGTGGTGGTGGTGGTGAGGGGCCACTGTGTCGACAGCACGGCTGTGGGATAGTGCGGTCAGGTGCCACCGTGTCGACAGCACAGCTGTGGGGTGGGGTGGTGAGGGGCCACCGTGTCGACAGCACGGCTGTGGGATAGTGTGGTCAGGTGCCACCGTGTCGACAACACGGCTGTGGGGTGGTGGTGAGCGGCCACCGTGTCGACAGCACGGCTGTGGGATAGTGTGGTCAGGTGCCACCGTGTCGACAGCACAGCTGTGGGGTTGGGTGATGAGGGGCCATCGTGTCGACAGCACGGCTGTGGGGTAGTGTGGTGAGGGGCCACCGTGTCGACAGCACTGCTGTGGGGTGGGTGATGAGGGGCCATCGTGTCGACAGCACGGCTGTGGGGTGGTGGTGAGCGGCCACCGTGTCGACAGCACGGCTGTGGGGTGGTGGTGGTGGTAGTGAGCGGCCACCGTGTCGACAGCACGGCTGTGGGGTGGTGGTGGTGGTGGTGGTGATGAGCGGCCACTGTGTCGACAGCACGGCTGTGTGGTGGTGGGTGGTAGTGAGGGGCCATCGTGTCGACAGCACTGCTGTGGGGTGGTGGTGGTGGTGAGGGGCCACCGTGTCGACAGCACGGCTGTGGGGTGGTGGTGAGCGGCCACCGTGTCGACAGCACTGCTGTGGGGTAGTGATGGTGGTGGTGGTGAGCGGCCACCGTGTCGACAGCACGGCTGTGGGGTGGGGTGATGAGGGGCCACTGTGTCGACAGCACGGCTGTGGGGTGGTGGTGGTGGTGGTGAGCGGTCACCGTGTCGACAGCACGGCTGTGGGGTGGTGGTGAGCGGCCACCGTGTCGACAGCACTGCTGTGGGGTGGTGGTGGTGGTGGTGAGCGGTCACTGTGTCGACAGCACGGCTGTGGGGTGGTGGTGAGCGGCCACCGTGTCGACAGCACTGCTGTGGGGTGGTGGTGGTGGTGGTGAGCGGTCACTGTGTCGACAGCACATCTGTGGGGTGGTAGTGAGCGGCCACCGTGTCGACAGCACGGCTGTGGGGTGGTGGTGGTGGTAGTGAGCGGCCACCGTGTCGACAGCACGGCTGTGGGGTGGTGGTGGTGAGCGGCCACCGTGTCGACAGCACATCTGTGGGGTGATGGTGAGCGGCCACTGTGTCGACAGCACGGCTGTGGGGTGGTGGTGAGCGGCCACGGCCACGGCGCCATCACCGTCTGGGACATGGAGTCGCGCCGGCTTCGGCACGAGCTGCGCACCGCCCACCACGGCTGGGTGACGGACGTCTGTGTGCGCAACGGTCGACTCATATCAGGCTCCAAAGACGGCTGTGTCGTGCTGTGGGATCTTCACACTGGGGGATTCCTGCACAGGTGAGTGACGTCCTCATGGCCGGCCTGTGGTGCGTATTCCTGATTTTGTGTTGGGATAATAATTGTGTTGAGGTAACTTAGGTGAATGCATTTCACTATCCTGCTGTTTCCAAATACTGTTCGCAGTTGAGTGGATGTATATGTCCCTGGCATCAGTCTCTGGGAGGGGTCTTTTTACGTCCCCCGGAAGGCTTTTCCGCGTTAGCGAGAAAACGGCTGCGCGAACATTTTATTCAATCCTTTTCCCTTCATCATTTTTGCAACTTTCAACCTCATGTAATGTAATGTCACTGGCCTAGCTCAGGTCAAAGAGAACAACCTCCAAAAGTCTCAATTTTTATGAGTTGGAAAAGGATCGGAAACACGGTAACATGAAGAGGTACTGCAAGGAAACTTGTGTGTGTGTGTGTGTGTGTGTGTGTTTGGCCAGCCTGCCACCGTGTGGTGATGTCGGCTGTTTCCTGGGGGCGTTTGTGGTGTCAGTATTTTGTTGCTGTTTGTTAAGGGTGAAAGGGTATGAGGAGTAATGTGGTGCGGATGAGAGGAAGCGAAGACGATTATAGTTGTCTTGTAGAGGCGAGTTGTGAGACAGTTGAGGTGACTTGAAGAATGGCGCGTAGAGGTAGTAGAAGTTGAGACGTCTTGCAGGCAGATGAAGTAGGAGTCGAAGCTGAGCTGGTGCAGAAGTGTAGAGTTTGCCAGTCCGGTCGGTGCCATGGGGTGGGGTGTAGTTGGTGGGTTGGGGTCGGGTCATCGCCAGTATTGAATTAACATTGCAAGAACAATTAGTGTTAGTAAATATCACGCGGGGTTAGTTTTTAGTTTTTTTCTTTTTTTGTTGATTTTCTCTTTTTCATTTTTAACATGTCTTTTTTCTCCATTTTGTTGATTTTTCTTTTTCTTTTTTAACATATCTTTATTTTTTCAATCATAGTTCGTGGATCAGGCGTGTGATAGAGAGAAAGTGGAAGAGGTGCTCGTGTAGTGTTGGATGTTCATCGTTGAGAAGTGTCGTGATGTTTAGTGGGATGTTGTTCATGTTGCAGTAATTTGTGATGGGTTGTCTTTCTGTGTCGTATTTGGTGCAGTGTATGAGTATGTCTTTAATTGTGAGTGTTCGTTGACATGTTGTGCATTGTGGTCGTGAGAGTTGTAAGAGGTAGGAGTGCGTGAGTGCAGTGTGTCCTAGCCGTAATCGTGTTAGTATGCGTTCCTTTTGTCTAGTGTTTTGTTTGATGGTGTGCCAGAGTTCGTGTTTTTGGTGTATTTCGTGTAGTTGCGTGATTGTTGTGGCCCATGTTTGTTGAATGTCTTTGTTGATTGCCTGGCGTATTGTGGGGTAGTAGTCTGATTGTGAAAGTGGGCAGGGTGTGGTTTGTTGTAGTGTTGTGGCTATGTTTGCTTCTGTGTCTGCGTGTTCGTTGCCATGTATGTTTGTGTGACTTGGGATCCTGAGTAGTGTTGGTCGTTGTGGTATAGTGAGTTTTCTGTAGATTTGTAGTATTTTGGGTTTTGGGTTATGAGGGGGTGTTTGTATGTGGTGTGGGGTGTTATGCTCTGTAATGCTGATTTTGCGCCTGTGACTATGATGTTGTGTTCAATTTTGGTGTTGTAGATGGTGCAGTATGCACTATCTACAAAATTGTTGCCTGAGTACAATTGGTCAGTGTCTACAAAATGTATATATATTTTTTTTTTAGGTCAGTTCAGCGACTTGAAGTCACAACCATTTTTTTCCCCCCATTTTTGTGCAAATTTTCCCGTTTTTTGTAACATGCGTCCCCTTCTTATATAGTTTTATCCATGCAGAAGCATGAAAAGTTCCTTATCGAATTTGTTTGACCTCCGAAAGTGACCTGAGGCCAGTTCACGATGAAGTGCGCATGGTAAACTAAGGCTCTATAGACAATAATTGTATGGTTTATTTCCAGTTACCCTGGACTAAATAGCGTCAAAGTTGCTATGCACGACCTAAACTACCCTAATATGCCAAGGTAGCATGTTTCTAAACATATATGTGTTCGGAAACTTAGACCGTTTAGTGTTTGCTGGATGTAAGACATGATTAGACACCGTATGCACTTTTAAAATGGTTCGCCTCACAATGATACGGAAGTTTGACCAAGCGTATTATATTTAGGGTACAACCCAAGATATTTATGTGACCATCTGTTACGTACATTTACTTCTTTATATCTTTACATATATGCACACACACACACACACATATGTTCGTACACTTGTTTACATACATACACTTGTCCGAATGTATGTGACCATGGGTTGAACCCGAAATATAATACGATTCATTAATATATAATATCAAGATATATCCTCGAATTTTCATTAAATATATTCAGTTTTTCATTTGCTCGCGAGATCGTTCAGGTCAAACATGGTTTGACATAAACAATCCTAGTGCACATGCACCGACAAACGTACTTTGTGCGCCAAAAACCTATGCATTAGTATGCATCCACAAAGTTGCATTGCAGATTTTGTCCACTACTGCTATTTCTGCATGCGTGTTGTTTAAAACAGGCAGCGCGAGAAATACTAGCATGTGAAGGCACACCTAGCTAGCCAATCCATATAATTACTGTCCGCATGTCGTAAAATGTTGTCCTTTGGCTGCGGTTTGCAACATTGTACAACTGGTATTAGTTTAGTCATATTAGTGACCTTGAATCTCCAAGTTGTAAAAAGTTGCATTCTCCTTCCGTTGCAAAGGTGCTCTTGACATGGATGTCCTTGACAGCTGCTTTTGCAGTGACCTTGAAGTAAGCTAACCGGATCCTTAACCGCTGACGGGTCGTGACCTGACCTGACTGGGCTGATAGATTTGATGGAGGCAGCGGACACCGTCAGCGTGTGAAGGTGACACTGCTGCTGAGCGTGACCTGACATGACCTGACGGGCAGATTTGAGTGCCGCTGTAAACACCATTAGCGCGTGGCGGCTGGCCGGTTACCGGGGGTGACCTGACCCGACATGACCTGGGGCAGGTTTGACGGAGGCGGTGGACACCGGCAGCGCGTGGCGGCTGGCCGGTTACCGGGGGTGACCTGACCCGACATGACCTGGGGCAGGTTTGACGGAGGCGGTGGACACCGGCAGCGTGTGACGGCCGTCCGGCTGTTGGCCGGCCTGGCCGTCACCTCGGCCCGGGACGGCTACGTCAAGCTGTGGGACTGCCAGCGTGGCTCGTACGTCCGCAACCTGGTCACACCAGAGGTCAGCTGCGGCCCGGTCAAACACCTGTGGGTCAGCGCACACCGGCTGGTCTGCAGTGTGCAGAACAACGCCTCCGACCGGCCTGAGGTGCTCGTGTTCGACATGAGGCTGCGTCTGGACGCCGACGGTCGTCGCGCCGAGCCGCGACGGGCTGCCCGGGACAGGATCTGAGATGGTTCTGGCGGCAGGGGCCAAGTCTGAGGCAGGGCGTCGAAGTCCAGGCCGTGACTAGGTAGGCTGTGCAGAGGGTGTCCTGTGACTGGACCCGGGGTGGTGCTGACGGCAGGGACAGCTGAGTCTGTGGCAGGGTGTCGAAGACCAGGCCGTGACGAGGTAGGCTGTGCAGAGGGTGTCCTGTGACCGGACCCGGGGTGGTGCTGACGGCAGGGGTGCAGGCCGTGACGAGGTAGGCTTTGCATAGGGTGTCCTGTGACCGGACCCGGGGTGGTGCTGACGGCAGGGGCAGCTGAGTCTGAGGCAGGGCGTGGGGACGGGAAGACTGAGCCGTGGCGAGGTAGGCTGTGCAGAGGGTGTCCTGTGACTGGACCCGGGGTGGTGCTGACGGCGTCGGTGACCAGGCCGTGACGAGGTAGGCTGTGCAGAGGGTGTCCTGTGACCGGACCCGGGGTGGTGCTGACGGCAGGGGCAGCTGAGTCTGGGCAGGGTGAAGGGCCGTGAGGTAGGCTTGCAAGGTGTCCGTGACGGACCGGGGTGTTGGGCGCGGGTGACCAGGCCGTGACGAGGTAGGCTGTGCAGAGGGTGTCCGTGACGGACCGGTGGTGCTGACGGCAGGGGCAGCTGAGTCTGAGGCAGGGCGGGGGCGGAAGACGAGCCGTGACGAGGTAGGCTGTGCAGAGGGTGTCCTGTGACCGGACCCGGGGTGGTGCTGACGGCAGGGACAGCTGAGTCTGTGGCAGGGTGTCGAAGACCAGGCCGTGACGAGGTAGGCTGTGCAGAGGGTGTCCTGTGACCGGACCCGGGGTGGTGCTGACGGCAGGGGCAGCTGAGTCTGAGGCAGGGCGTGGGGACGGGAAGACTGAGCCGTGGCGAGGTAGGCTGTGCAGAGGGTGTCCTGTGACTGGACCCGGGGTGGTGCTGACGGCAGGGGCAGCTGAGTCTGTGGCATGGTGTCGAAGACCAGGCAGTGGCGAGGTAGGCTGTGTGGAGGGTGGCTGGACTGCAGTACTTTGGTGCTGGTTTGAGGCTGGTCGGACTGCGGCTGGCCTCAGTCCTGGGCTTGAGCTGTAATCTGGAGCAGGCTGCCAGGGCGGAATGTGTCGCGCTTTGGTAGGAAAGCCGACAAGACACTCGCTGCGCATAGCTCGGGGACACCTTCAATGGCAATAGCATGGATGTGTTTTGTGCGATGGTGCGGGGCTCTTCGCCGGTTTTTTTCTTCTCGAACTGGAAGTTATAGGTTTTCGTTTTGGTTTTTTTTTTAAGCTTGGAAGCAGCTCCTCAGCTTTCCATGTACAGATGAACGTCTAAGGAGTCATCTACGAAAGAACATCCATCGGAAGGTTGGCGTGTCAGTCCGGTCAGTGGAAGCGGGTTGGCGATTATCTCAATATAATACTCGCATATTCGGACTATTGTTTCCTGGTAGAATACATCGTCGAAAGTGTAGTAGAAGACATCGACCACGAGCCCACTCCTGGACGGCACGTCGGATGGCTCCTCGCGCCCTGGCCGGGAGGACGTGCCCCAGCGCCTCATCTGCGTCGGACTGGTGGCGGTGGTCGACTGGTGGCGGCTTCTTTTTGCTGTTGTCACCGGTCGTAGTTTCCTCCTCCGAATACACTAAGTATGCTAGGAGAGACAAGAGGTTACCGATTTGTGGTGTGGATGGTGACGGGTAGGTCCCGGCACGCACCACGTGGTCCCTTGGTTACTTGGTGGCGTATTGCTGCCAGTTTGGTCGGCGACAGTGCGTTACACCATTTTTATTGTTTATTTTTTAGAAATGTGCACGGCACTGGACTCAGGCCATTCAGTGGCCGTCTGGTCAGAACCGGTGTGCCAGGGTCGTGGTAATGGCCGGATGTGCTGGCTTCCGTTCGGATGATGTTCGCATCTCTGGGTTTCTGGCGCAGACTCCCGTATCCACTGTTCGCTGTTGTGGCATTCGTATCGGCTTGTTTCTATGATGGCCAGTAGTCTCCCCTGCGTACATTGATCGCATGCCATACCTCATGCCATCTGCGGTTAGCTTTGGTTATACTATGTTTTGGGCACTTAAAAGCATTGACCTAGACACGTTTGTGTTTGATAATCACTGGCGTCCTTGCTTCACCATAGCGTCCTTGCCAGCTAGTGACATCGTGCCTTCTATTTTTGGAATACGGTCGGTTTCAAAGCGTGCATGCTCCCTTGAAACCAAACACAAACTCGTACGGGCAATGAGCAGCGTATTTTGACAGATCTGCTGCGCAATGACAAAACCCGTAACTTTGCGGTCTTGAAGGCATCTGGAAATGTTATGGAAAGTCATTCTTGCGATTTCTCTCGGAGCGTTGCATTCTCCATTTATTGGGGTTTAGGGGCACGTCGACTGCATTGGTCATGCAGCACCGATGTAGCATTGCATTGCAGCCAGCAAAGAGCAGGATATAGATATCATTGTAATATTTTTCAACCAGGGGCATGTTATGTTTTAGTTTTTGTATGATTTGCTCGTAAGATGTTCAATTATTTGCAAAGCTGGCTTTGACTTTCGCTTCGCCTAGTTGGGTTTCGCCGAGTAGAGAGCGGATATCCGCGGAAAAGCCAAAACGTTCTCCATTGAAAACAGTTTGTTTTTTTTCCATTCGCTCGGTACCTAAGGATTACAGTGCGATGAATTATGGGCGATGGGCGATCCAGAGATTGCATCGCAGATGCTTATATGAACACGTGTGGTCTCTCGTTGCCATTTGTCGTCTACGTGAGTGTATTCATCTACGTGTGCTACGAATTGCGACGTGTTTAACCAAAGCCAAAGACCTCGTCGATGTTGTAGCAATGTGAATATCATTGGTCAATAAAGACTTATCTTGCCACTGTTCTGTTAGCACTGTGCGCTCTGCGACGCCCGCTACACGACTGCTAGGGCAGGCGGAAACGAAGCGGCGCAGCACGGCCGGGAGAGGAGCGTCAGGTCACCGGAAAACTCGAATCTGTCTCCATACTTATAATTAAATAATTGGGCGCTACATGACCAATGTAGTCAGTGCGCCCTAAAGCCCTAATAACTAACTCTGTCTCCATACCATCTCTTGTACGTCTCACAACTCCCCTCCCCTCCCCTCCCCTGGCAGGGACGGGAGAGTGTCGGGTGACCGGAAGACATGTCTCCTTCCACCTCTCCCACATCTTACAACTCCCCCCCCCCCCTGGTATGGACGGGGGAGTGTATGGTGACGGAAGACATCTATCTGTCTCCGTGAGGGCACAGCCGGAGATACTCCCAATATCACACTGCCGGCGGGACACGAGCAGCGGGGCTCCGTCCACGCGCCGACGGGTCCCACGGCACGGACGGCGGCGACGGGACGGCATGCCGCAGCCCTGGACGGCTGCTGAGGTCGCGGCGGGCCCGAGAAACGTCACCGTTGTCGGCGCCAGGGTGACATCGACTCCAGTGGCGCAGCCAGGATTTTCTTCAAGGAGGGGGGGTCGAATAAAAGCGAAAAGGAAAGCTTCCGGTGCCCCACAATTTACGGTTTTGCGTGGTGAAAGCCCAAAAATGCATGGTTTAATGTAGTGTATTTGTGGGTGCTAAAGAGGGGTCTTAGCCCCTCTCCCAATTGTTGTGCCTCTGGTCTGTTCCGAGGCTGGCTGTCAGCTGGGCAGCAGCCGTATAATTTGCCACGGCTGAGCCTGGCAGCACACGGTGCAGAGAGGACGCATGCCATTCCAAGACCGCGGCGACTCGGCCGAGGAAGTGAACCATCCAAACTAGTTGGATTTCAGGGTGATCCCCAGCAGACAAAGTGGAAGAGGTGGTGAGCCCCTGTTGCAACAACTCAATCCGCTGGGCCCGCTTGGCGGAGGGGCGGGGCAGGCCGCCCAGCACCGCCAGAGCAGTAGTGACGGCGGACGCGCGGCATCAAGACCACCAGCGGGGCGAAGGCCCCACCGCCGGCGACGGACCGGTACGAAGGGCAGCAGTCACGCGGTCGATGAGGCAACTGAACCTCTGGAAGCTCTATCGGTGCGCCGCCACCGCATACTGTTCTGACTGAGCTCTGCAGCTGTCATGACCTCATAACTTTCCAGGCAATGATGACAGAAGCGTGCTTTTCGTGTCATTCGGAAGTCGTATGTTCGTCACTTACAATCGTATCCGAAATATTTCAAATTTCTTCAGATAACTGGCCTCAGTCAGATCACTTATAGGTACTACCTTGTTTTATTGTTTGCATGGACTTGGCTGAAGACGTTTGTTATTGCAATTGAAAAACAAAGGGAGTTTTTGAGAAATGTATTTTCTAATTTTTTTCCTAACACTTCTTTGGGGAAAACCAACCATGCCATAGATCAATCAGAAGCAATCGTTGACCAAAAAAAAAAAACACTTGTGGAGTCCGTTATGAAATTTTCCCCACAGGAAAAATTATATGTCATCTCTCTATCTATCTATCTAGTTATCTATCTATCTATCTAACTATCTATCTATCACCATCAATCTCTATATATCTGTATCTATCCCTATCTATCTATCTGTATCTATCTATCTCTATCTATCTATTTATATCTATGTATCTCTATCTATCTCTATATATCTCTATCTATCTCCATCTATCTATCTATCTATCTCTATCTATTTCTAGCCATCTATATCTATCTTTATTTCTATATCTATCTCTCTATCTCTCTATCTATATCTATCTATCTATCTATCTCGCTCTATATCTATATATCTCTCTATCTCTCTCTATATACTGTATATCTATATACCTATCTCTATCTATCTCTATCTATCTTTCTGTCTATCTCTCTACCTATCTCTCTATTTATCTCTCTATCCATCTTTCTATATATATGTATCGCTCTCGCTTTCTCTCTCTCTGTAGCGGTGAGCGGGAGGCAGTGGGTGTTGGGTCTGTAGTTATGAGCGGGCAGCAGTGGGTGTTGGGTCTGTAGTGATGAGCGGAAGGCAGTGGGTGTTGGGTCTGTAGTGATGAGCGGAAGGCAGTGGGTGTTGGGTCTGTAGCGGTGAGCGGGAGGCAGTGGGTGTTGGGTCTGTAGTGGTGAGCGGAAGGCAGTGGGTGTTGGGTCTGTAGTGGTGAGCGGAAGGCAGTGGGTGTTGGGTCTGTAGTGATGAGCGGAAGGCAGTGGGTGTTGTGTCTGTAGTGATGAGCGGAAGGCAGTGGGTGTTGTGTCTGTAGTGGTGAGCGGGAGGCAGTGGGTGTTGGGTCTGTAGTGGTGAGCGGAAGGCAGTGGGTGTTGTGTCTGTAGTGATGAGCGGAAGGCAGTGGGTGTTGTGTATGTAGTGGTGAGCCGGAGGCAGTGGGTGTTGGGTCTGTAGTGGTGAGCGGGAGGCAGTGGGTGTTGGGTCTGTAGTGGTGAGCGGGAGGCAGTGGGTGTTGGGTCTGTAGTGATGAGCGGGAGGCAGTGGGTGTTGGGTCTGTAGTGGTGAGCGGGCAGCAGTGGGTGTTGGGTCTGTAGTGATGAGCGGGAGGCAGTGGGTGTTGGGTCTGTAGTGGTGAGCGGGAGGCAGTGGGTGTTGGGTCTGTAGTGGTGAGCGGGAGGCAGTGGGTGTTGTGTCTGTAGTGGTGAGCGGGAGGCAGTGGGTGTTGGGTCTGTAGTGGTGAGCGGAAGGCAGTGGGTGTTGGGTCTGTAGTGGTGAGCGGGAGGCAGTGGGTGTTGGGTCTGTAGTGATGAGCGGAAGGCAGTGGGTGTTGGGTCTGTAGTGGTGAGCGGAAGGCAGTGGGTGTTGGGTCTGTAGTGGTGAGCGGGAGGCAGTGGGTGTTGGGTCTGTAGTGGTGAGCGGGAGGCAGTGGGTGTTGTGTCTGTAGTGGTGAGCGGGAGGCAGTGGGTGTTGGGTCTGTAGTGGTGAGCGGGAGGCAGTGGGTGTTGGGTCTGTAGTGGTGAGCGGGAGGCAGTGGGTGTTGGGTCTGTAGTGGTGAGCGGGAGGCAGTGGGTGTTGGGTCTGTAGTGGTGAGCGGGAGGCAGTGGGTGTTGTGTCTGTAGTGGTGAGCGGGAGGCAGTGGGTGTTGTGTCTGTAGTGGTGAGCGGGAGGCAGTGGGTGTTGTGCCTGTAGTGGTGAGCGGGAGGCAGTGGGTGTTGGGTCTGTAGTGGTGAGCGGGAGGCAGTGGGTGTTGGGTCTGTAGCGGTGAGCGGGCAGCAGTGGGTGTTGGGCCTGTAGTGGTGAGCAGGAGGCAGTGGGTGTTGGGTCTGTAGTGGTGAGCGGGAGGCAGTGGGTGTTGTGCCTGTAGTGGTGAGCGGGAGGCAGTGGGTGTTGGGTCTGTAGTGGTGAGCCGGAGGCAGTGGGTGTTGTGTATGTAGTGGTGAGCGGGAGGCAGCCGATGTCCAGTGGGTGTTGTGTTTGGTGGCTGCTGGCGCTGTTGTTCCGTGCACACCGTGCAGTGGCGCAGTGTGTACGGAACAACACAGTCTCGCCACACCGTCCCTGACCGTCGCTGTCTGCACCACGCAGCCAAGATCTCGCCTCGTGTGACTGTTGTTCCGCCCACGCTTCTGTTGTCTGATGAGTGTCCCTGAGCTGTGACAGACGGTACTCAGATGCATGGTGTTGACTCGTGCAGCGCTGTGTTATCGCTGCGCTGCGCGACCGAGTCCACCTCCGAGGTTGCATCAGCTGGTCATTGTTCCGCTATGGGTCGTCGTCTATCAGATGGAAGCTCGTGCATGCGCTTTAGCAAACGGTCAATTTATGTGCTCAAATTCATGCCGTGGAAACGTGCTCGACACGCTGTCAAGTGTATTTGTTCATCATTGCAACTGTAGCATGCAACCAGACAGGTACTTCACGCAGATAAATATATCTTCAGTTTCAGTTGGGTGGCCGATATATATATATATAAATATATATATATATATATATATATATATATATATATATATATATATATATATATACATATATTTACATTTTTCATGATCTAAGACATCATTAAATATGACATTGTACATGTCATAAATTTGCATTTAGAAGCATAAGACTGCTTTACCTGGGTGTTGTGCACCACAGAAATACACTTATTTGAGACTGACGGAGGTAGGGGTAGTGTTGGCTGCATTGTACATAACGTCTAGGATTCCATTGGTGTAGATCAGTAACCTATGTCAAGATGGAGTAAAATATATTCCCCTGAGATAGTCGCATTAAATATCGGGTGTTGCCTTCCACCGAAAACTTTGAGTTTGAACACTGCGTCGGGGCATTTTGTCTGTTTGTTATTTGTTATGACCCAGGCATCTGGCGGCCTCTTCTGGAGGCCAGAGGGATCACTCCAAGAGACCCAAGGACGCCAGGGGAGTGAGAATCTCTGACAGGTTTCAGTGGATTATCTTACATGTGTTCACCCCTGAGGTCCGTTACTTACTTGTACCCATAATTGCACGCTGCTTGCAGCATGATTCAAGCAACAACGCTCGGGACAATTCAATACTACCTATTCAGTCAAGCAACAGTCCGCAACTTTAAAGTATTTTAGCGTATCGGTACTTGGGTGATTGTTCAAGTTTTGTATTAGAACCGAGTGTAGCGACTTTTACTACCGGCTCCGTCAGCATCGCGACGCTCCGTCCTTTACACAGGACTGTGATTGTTGGCAGCAGTGTGCCAAGCCATGTGTCGTTCAGAATGGCGACACAGTGACTAGCAGACCGGCACAGCTGACTGGTTTTAACCACACCGCTGCCATTTCGCCAGCACCCCACCCTCACCGCGGAGTCCAAGTCAGCGATGCCGCGGGCCGAGACGACTGTGGCGTCTGGCGTGGCTGTGATGCACTCCCGAGTGCACCTGACGCGCAACTTGTCGGGCGATAAGCCACCGGCCGGGAGTGCACCGCAGCGGTGCGCGGGTGCGTGTCGTCGCAGCCCGGGAGGCGGCACGCCCTCTGACCCGACCGGCGGTCTGACGTCGCCATGACGTCAGCATCACCTGGTGGGCGGTCCGGTCAGGCGGCTGGTTGCGTGGTTGAGAGACTGAGGGTGCCGTGGTCTGCCCACGGCTCGGTGACCATCTCGGCCGACGGCATCCGTTGGCCGGAAGTTCAGTCAGCCTTTACGGACGCGCATCCCACCACACCTGGGCGGTCCCCACTCCGGCCTGCTCAGCGGCGCTGGTAGCCGTACGAGTCGTGCTCGCCGTAGTTGGCGTAGGAGGAGCCGCCGCCGTGTCCCCCGTCGTATCCACCGTCGTGTCCATCTCCGTAATTGGTTGCGTGCAGTATGGGCACCTCGTAGTGCGCCGGCACGGGGATCGGAATCGGCTTGGCGACTGGGTACGGCCGCGGCACAGCCACCGGCTTGGGTATCCTGATGGGCACCACCACCTTTTTTGGTACCGGGATGGGCAGGATCACTTTGCGCGGGAAGAACTTGAAGCGTGGTAGCCAGATGGGGAAGTAGCGAATTACCGGCTTAAAGGAGAAGATCGGCTTGTAGCTGTGAACCTTGATGTGTCCGCCACCGTACCCTCCGTGGCCCCCATATCCGCCGCCGTGACCTCCATAGTCCCCGTATCCGCCGTCGTAATCTCCATGACCTCCGTATCCACCGTCGTAACCTCCGTGACCTTCGTAACCGCCGCCGTGACCTCCGTCGTCTGCTGAGATGGCCACCACCAGTGCCAGCACCAGTATGACCTGTAATCATTGGAATGCGAGTGAAGCCATCAGTGTCATGGTGGAATCGTGGGCGGTATCATGTGAGTCGTGGGAAGCATTGATGGAGGCATTCCGGCAGACATTGCCACCACTTGGTCAGTTCGAAACCATGTCCAAAGCAGATTTGCAAAATTTGGGATATAACGGGAAGTAGGAAACGTCGAGCCTGAGAAAGCGGCTCAATGTCTCTGTCGCTCGGTACACATATGGAATGGCTCCAGTCGTACCGCGTGATCTTGTGGAGTGATTCGCATTCTTTTATCAGCAAGGTCAAATTAAGATTTTGGCGCAGCTAGTACATACCTGGAGGCTGCCTGAGAAAACAGGAGTTGCAGGCTCGACGTCTCGACAGCGACTAGGTGGATTCTCTGATAGCAGGTAAGGAGCTTTACCATATGAGGATTTGAATCATCGGTCGGCAGTACCCGGTAAATGTCAATCAATCAACCAGTTAGGCAGTGTAGTGGTCGCTGACATCCATTGTTGCAGCGATACTTATAAACTCGCAGGTCAGATGCATTACCGGCACTCAATTTTTTTTTCTCACGTGGACCATGGCACGCACCCACTTCGTCCCTCCTCAAAAGGAACGGGCAGTAATGCGTGCTCATTTTGTGTTCATAATAGTTTTTTTAAACTATAATGAAGGGCATGATTACATGGCATAAAGGCATTACACTGTGTTTACTCCGCATATGAATTGTTTAACAAGGTTGCTCACACGTGGCCCGAAAAATGTCATTGCAATTTCGCACATTGTCTTAACCTGTTCTAGTGGCTTGCAAGGTAATCTAGCCATGCTAATGGCTAGTGCTTGATAATTGTATGTGGCGCTCGGTTAGCGTTAGCAATGTTAACCCGTATTCTTCTTACTTTACGCACTTATAATCAACAAGCTAGTGAAACGTCAGGTAATCTCGATGCTCGGCCGATTTAGATTATCAAGAGACAGCTTTAAAAGAGGATGGGAAACATGGATGAAAACAATTGTGGCCGACCCTCCTCGAGACCTGGAAGGCCACGCGGTTCCCTCCAGGATGCTCGGGTGCACACCCACGTTAAATTTTGAGCCAAAGATGCCTCCCCCTGCAGCAGAAAATATCCGCCTTTCAGACGCTCGAGTGTATTCCTACTCTCGCATTAAATATGTGTTGCGGAAGACCCCCCTCTGAGTAGACATGGCGCCTGACCAAAGATACGTTGCGGAAGAAACCATCTGAGTAGACATGGCGCCTCACCAAAGACATTGAAGTACATTATCTTCCTTGTAATTTTCTTAATCAGTGGCACCTATATCGGATAATGGAGCCCCCCCCAACGAAGTCCCGGTTCCACAAGTGGACATAACTGGGGTCTAACCTCTAGAAATTCATGAACATATCCACTTACGAAAACTGTGCCGTTTTCTTAGCCATTTGTGGTCGCAAAGTGATCCAGGGTAGGGGGACAAATGCACAAAAATCAGCTACTTATGTAAGTTACATTGTCGCAACCGGGTTCTTTTCACATTTTCACATTGCTCTAAGGTGGATCTATCAGCTTTCTTCGGTACTAAAAAAGCCTGTCTCCATTAAAAAATAATGGTGGAGCATCAAAATTTATCCAGAATGTGAAGAAAAAAATGTTAAGTTCGGGTAACCGCTGCCTCAGGCACCTTTACCCTTGCTCATGGTCAGATCTGACCTGAGGGGGCACGACTGGCCGGCGGTTGTGTCTGGATCACACTGCACCAGGGCACGCACACACCCACCGACAACCACCGACAACCACCGACAACCATCGACAACCACGCGCTGGAACCTCCGCACGGAGGAGCGTCACCGGGCACACACCTTCATGTCTCGCTCACAGTTGGTACTGACCCACTGACGCCGGCACCCACTCTATATACCGGACATTACCATACCACACTACAACATACACTGGACGTGCACGCGCTGTACTTTCACGCCCCCCCCCCCCGCGCCGGCAGCAGTATCTAACTGAGGAGACAGCACTCCGAGGAAGTGGTGTAGGAGTGACAGATAAGGTGTGTCGGGGTGGGGGGGGGGGGACTTTCAGAAGAGTGCCAGCTTGTTGGAAGGGGAGCCACTGATTGAGACCACTTGGAAGGTGGAGTTGGAAGTGGGAGGTATGTGAGCATCCCTGCAGGAGCGCTACTGATTGAGAACATTTCAAGGATGGAGGGAGGGGCTGCATTGGAGCATCCCTGGAGGGACGCCTTCAGCTGAAAGTGTCAATGAGGGGAGGGGTGCACTGGAGTGTGTTGGAGTGGCACCAGACGAAAAGTGGGAAAGACTAGTCCCCCGTCTCCCTCGCTACTACGTCCATTGCTGACCCAGGGGTGCTTCTGGGACTTGCTTCTGTTCTCTCCAGATAGTTGTGTAGGTTCGTCCTAATTTGATCGCTTTTCGCTCCGATTACTGAGGCTAGTCTTGAAATTGTTTAATGGCATCATTTATTTAAAAAATCAAACGCATCGGGCAAGGTTGGGCAAAGCTGCATGCGACATCGATGTGCCAGAGGTGCCGAAATGCGTTCCTTCATGTCAGTGATGTACCTAAAACAGTTAATATCGTCCTGTCTACAAAACGCCAACGTTCATGCACGTGGACACCTGCCTTGAGCATTCGGCGCATTCGCAACACTTCGTGCGATTCTCCGGTTTCTGCTATTTTGTGTACCGACGATATTTTCGAGGTACCGGCGCGATTTCAAAGGCTCTGATGTCTTTATTTAGTGGACGGTCTTTTTGTTACTTTTAGGACCTTTTTTCTCTTTTTGTTACTTTTGATTGTCAAAGGCAGCTGTGTTACTTTTTCGTCTAAGTGCGATTTTTTGGCCTCGTCCTCATTTGCTGTGATCCTTGGCGCGAGTTTTAGTGGCATTCATACATTTTGGGGGCCCAACACATTTTTGGAGCATCTGGACGGTTGTTGGGACACCAGAGTGATTTTCCATGTCCAGGTCGTTTTTTTTTTTAATTGCTCTCCTTCACTTTTAGTGCTCCGATGAGACTATTTGGGCCCCGGTGAGACCCATGGAGCCTCTAGCGTGATTTTGAAGAGCCGGGGCGAGACTTCCTAGTGCACTCAGGCTCAGCCTGATTTTCGGGTCCTCCGTCGCGACCCTCTGGGATACCGTAATGGTTTTGATGAACCCGACACGATATTTTGCATCCTGTGTGATTTTGAGGGGCCCATGCGTGAGCTTTTGAGGTGCCAGCGTGATTTGTAGGTACCACGATCAGAATTTTGGAGCCCCCGCGATTTTCAGGGGCACTGGCCTGCTCCTCTGGCCCAAGTGTGATTTGTATGGGCCCAACCTGTCTTTTTGGGGCCCCTCTTGACAGCGGACCTTTCGCGCGACTATTCCACTCCCACAAGTATCGGGGACGGTGAGCATTAGCCGCAGGCGCCGCAAGTTCGGTATGACTGCGAAAATGTCCAACGGAACGGTAAGATGATTGCAATAAGCGTTATGACAATGATGATGATGACCATTTGTGTAATCCCTTGTGGGGGAGGACGCTGGGGGACCATTTCTTCCCAAAACTTGTATATTTACAATGTTATGTTTGCTGGAAAGAATTAGCAAAAATTGCCCCCCCCCCCCATTTTGCGGAAGCTCCTAAGCCCGTGGGTGTGACCCCACTGCGCGAGCGCTGTTGCTCTTTTGAAATGTCATGGCGAAACAGTGCTCCAGTTTTCCTGTTTATCCCTTGGGCCTTTGAGGTGAACAAAGTATCGTCTGCATTGGTAACACCGGAGCAACGCTCATTGCTTCACTTTGTGCGCATGGAAGATGGCCACCATATTGTTGCACTCATATCTGATCTCTGCTCGGTCTCCATCCACTTCGAAACATTCGCAGCGTTCACACAATGGAGGCGGGACGGCTGCACGTTTTGCTCCGATGAAGACGAAACATCCGACCCGCGATCTTCCAGGTACGTTGCGCACCGCCCAGTCTTGTCACATGCACGGCGCGTGCTGCACGATTGCGACACTGACGCGCGACATGCACATACCGCACTGCGCAGTCGCAGGCATACGTTCATCGGCGGTGAAACTCTGTCGGCACGCAGTCCCAGCCGGAGCTGCCCTGTCTCGCGGCACCTAGCGCCGACTGACCGACGCATGCATAATGCGCCGAGCAGGACGTTGTGCAATCCCGACCAGCGATGAGAGTAAAAACGGCGCAGTGTTCCAACTTAGCATTGTCGGCCCCCCAACTTTCTCCCGAGTCATCACTGCTTGATGGGCTGGTGGGCTCCGCTGGCGCATGCATACCAAATATCGCCTCCCGGATGTAGGACGTCGCAGCGCCACAGCCGTCTGACAGTGCCGGGCGGAAATGTATTGCCATTTCCTGGCCTTTGTCAAAAGTAACGATCACCCTAGGATAAAATAAAAACTCGCGGTCTGTAATAGTCAACTCACGGATTTCACTCAACGTCCTAAAATAAACATGTAAGGATTTTCACTTGCAATTGGGAACTCAAATGTATTACATGTGAAAGTAAGGGCAAATTCTGGCCGCGTCAGGTGTGCGCCCATGATTTAACATGCAGTGGAGGAGCATTTTGGTCCCTGAATAGAAATGGTCAGTTGATGTCAGCTTGGTCTCTAAAGACCCTCTGCACTCTAAAAGAAATATTTATGACCCATATTGATATAATAGCGAAGAAAGAACAGTTCCCTATGGGCACTTCTTGAACTATCTGATGGGTTCTTTTTAAACTACCTGCGTCAGTGTCCTTCATTTTATCATCTAGCTGATACTTTTAGAAGAAGCATACATAGTGATAATGGATTCGAATAGCGAATTTTGGTTATAATCGTAGAACTTGTAGGGTGGTAATGGAAAGGAAACATCGGCCACATACACCAAAAACCAACACCCATACTTTCATGAAACTGTTGGGTGGTTTTCGAAGAATCCCCCCAAAACACTTACTTAGAACGCACTGCTCTTCTATCACCATGATATGAATATAATCTAACACTTAATACTACGTTTGATGCGAACCTGCTGAAGTAGCAACACTCGTTTCGGCATTGATGCTCTCGCATGATATTCAACGGAGCAACATTTTACAACTTTGTCACTGCTTTTCGAAACTGAACGTGAGAAACAAACGGAAAAACTGGTAATGTTCAGGCTAACCTTTTTACTACACTTTTTCAATACTGTTTTGGAAAGGTGCTTAATTCAAGCAGCCCTGTGGTGATGGAATTTTACATTAGAAATTGTACCAAAGGAGGGCTAATATTTTGTTTACAGTGTACTACAACCGCTTGGAAAGGTTCGTCAGCGGCGGCGGCGCCTGGGCAACGACGCAACAGCACTGTACTACTGACGGCTATATTACGTGCAGCCTGCTCACTTTTACATGAAGATTGTGCCACGGCGAAGGGGCCCACGCAACGACCAGGGGAATAACAGTCCGGTATTCTTCAGCGATGTTGAACCGGCAGACGTTGCACCACGCATTAGGTAACCAGGCAACCAGTACATTTATTTGTTTTGTCGTGCGAATCGCATTACTTTCGTCGGCACACACCCACCATCACCGATATCAGATACGAAACGCAAGTTGCATGCATATGGAAACGTTTCGTGCGTCGGGGAAAAACTCCAGTTTCATGACGCTTTGCGCCAGGCCGTGGCTAGGCTCATCGACCGTGACCGTGACCACCATGCACAGAAGGTGTTTGTCTGTAGACTCATTAGTGTCGTCAATACCGAGCGCGGTGCCACGCGGTTCTGAAGGCGTTGCCTCTTCCAAAATAATTTTGTCGGCAATAAAATATTCCATGTCGAACTCCGGTGTAATATATAATTCCTTTGCAAACAATGCTTTGCCGCCAAACTCATGCATTGCCCTGCCATGGTCCCAGTCGATGAACTAGTTCCGCATTCGCACCATGTCGGTCGGTCAAACAGCGGCAGCAGCGGCGGGTGTCAGCGATCTGGTCGAAACGCTCGTGTTTTTCCATTCTTGAAATTGTATCATCCTTAACGCCTATTTTCTTCTTTGATGAAACGATCGGTGGCTAATTTTTGGTGCTTCGCGGTCTTTTTCAACCAGTCAGGGGTCACGAAATGAAAGGCCACGAGGTTATCTTACTTTTTAAAGGTGGGATGTAGTGGGGGTGGCGCCGACGATTCCACAATCCCTAATCCATAAATATTTGAAATCTCAAAAATGTATGCTGCAGTCATATCCTGTTGTACAGGTGGCAGTGGCGCAGCCAAGTGGGGCAAAGGGGGCAGCCTCCCTGGGGGGGGGTCGGAGAGAACCTTCCAGGCAGCCTCCTTGAGGGGGGTTGGTAAGGGACAGGCTGACGTGTGGGACCCCTGGGACGACGAAAGAGGACCGGGCTGACGGAAAGAAACCCGGGCCAATGAAGATAGTCCCGAGTCAACGGTGAGCGCTCTCGGAATATATTGGGAATCCTTGAATAGACAAATGTGAAGGGCTTCTAGATCGACGGAGAGGGTCCTGGAAGGGAATTGGAAGGGCCTCCGGGCTGACGGAGAGGGCCTTGAGCTAGGCTTTGGCCTTGAGTCACTGGGTCGGCTTTGGCCCACGCTGATAGATAATGGTTCAGAGCTGATAGCAGACCTCAAACCAATAAAAAAGCCTCCAAGCTACAGAGACGATCCGGGCCGATACGAAGTGTTCCCGGTGACTCTGAAATTTCCTCTAAGCCATGGTGGGGCCGGTGCTGTTAAAAATGAGTGGCGTTTCCAGACGTCCGTGCAGTTGGCAGGAGCTCGAGATTCATATTCAGCAGAAATCGACGACCCCTTCGATTTCGCCCAAACTCGGTGACACGTTAGTCTCAAGGTCCCTGATCAACCATGCAGATGCATTTCACGGGACATCGAATGATTTGACCTTCAAATGTCAAAATATGTAAACAATTAACTAATCGTTTCCCGGGGAATCGAAAGATGTGACCTCCAGAGGTCAACGAGTTCCAGTTCGATCTTCGACGTTGACCTATATGCGAGGATGGATCATGAGACTACCATCAGTTGGCAAGCTCAAGTCGTAATGGAAGAAATAAAATCAATAACGCTTAAAATCCGAAACGAAATTTCCTCGGTCAAGGAGCAATGCAACCTTTTCAGGTCAAAGGTCATGTCAGGTCAAGACGTTAGCATGATAGCATGTGCATAAAAACACAGTTGGAAAGCAAATGAAGTGGGCAGTTCAACGGTGGTATTAGAACCATTGACGTCCGGTTAATTCCAGAAATATATCGAAATATGTTCCGATGAAATCAGTTTTGGACCCAATGGCTAATTTGCTATAGGGTTTAGCATGGGACCGCGCCTGACTAGAAATCGCGACCACTTCGATTTTTCTCAAAATCGCCACAAGCGTATGTAATGCCAAAAAACGTCGACAACTCACGCCTTTTCCCGGGGCATAGAAAGATGTGACCTCCAGGGGTCAACGAGTTCTAGTTCTATATTCGACTTTGACTTATATGTGTGGATATAGCATGCGACTGTCATTTGTTGGCATGCTCAAGTCGTCATGGAAGAAGGAAAATCAAGAATGCTTCAAATCTGAAGTGAAATTTCAACGGTCAAGGTGCCACGTGACCTTGCCAGTTCATAGGTCATGTAAGATCAAGCCGTTCACATGATGAAATATGCACAGAAGACACACAGTTGGAACGCCAAAAACGTGGGCAGACCAACGGTGGCACGAGAACCATCGACGTCCGAACAATTTCAGAGATATATCAAAATATGTTCAGATAAAATAAGTTTTGGACTCATTAACCGTTTGTTACTGGACAACTGAGAGCAGTTTCAGAATCAGCGTATCGCTGAGGGATCGAATGGTATATAACGTTGATATTCCGGCACTACTGAATGGTTGACCTATGTTGACCTCTGGAGGCCAAACCATTCGATGTCCCGTGAAATGCGTCTGCATTGTTGATCAGGGACCTTGGATATAACGTGTCACCAAGTTTGTGCGAAATCGAAAGAGTCGTCGATTTCTGCAGAATATGAGAGCTAGAAGGAATATTGAGGATTGTGATGGATCTCCAAAAGCAGGAGAAGGTCATGATTGATGACGGGGATCTCGTGGGATTCGGAGAGGACGTGTGCCAATTTTTCCTTAGGATGCAGTTTCCTCTGGGGGATGTTCTGCGTCACCCCTGACGAACGTACAATGGCATCATCCCTACTGTACAGCATCCTGTTCAGGTCCTTATGGCATACATACGTAAGCATAAGTAGGCAGGACTAAAAAACAGACACCATCTCACCGACACCGTTTGACCGACACCATCTCGCCGACATGGACCATCTCAGCAACCGCTGGCTCGATCTTCATGAAACCTACACCAAACGATCGCCAGTGTGCCAGAGGCGTGCCGTTTGGACTTTCGTGACCTTGGGTCAGGTCAAAGGTCACCAAATTGAAGAAAAACATAATTTTGGAATTATTGACATGGCTGATCTCGGCAACCGCTGGTTCGATCTTAATGAAACCTTCACCAAACGAACGGCCGTGTGCCGGAGGCGTGCGGTTTGGACTTTCGTGACCTTGGGTCAGGTCAAAGGTCACGAAATCGCAGAAACACAATTTTAGGCTAGCCGACATCACCGATCTCGGTAACCGCTGGGTCGATTCCAATGAAACATTCACCAAACGAACGGCCGTGTGCCGGAGGCATGCCGTTTGGACTTTCGTGACCCTGTGTCAGGTCAAAGGTCACGAGATCGCAGAAAAACCATAGTTTTAGGCTCACCGACATGGCCGATCTCGGTAACCGCTGGGTCGATTCCAATGAAACATTCACCAAACGAACGGCCGTGTGCCGGAGGCGTGCCGTTTGGACTTTCGTGACCTTGGGTCAGGTCAAAGGTCACGAAATCGCAGAAAAACACAATTTTAGGCTCACCGACATGGCCGATCTCGGTAACCGCTGGGTCGATTCCAATGAAACCTTCACCAAACGAACGGCCGTATGCCGGAGGCGTGCCGTTTGGACTTTCGTGACCCTGGGTCAGGTCAAAGGTCACGAGATCGCAGAAAAACCATAGTTTTAGGCTCACCGACATGGCCGATCTCGGTAACCGCTGGGTCGATTCCAATGAAACCTCCACCAAACGAACGGCCGTATGCCGGAGGCGTGCCGTTTGGACTTTCGTGACCCTGGGTCAGGTCAAAGGTCACGAGATCGCAGAAAAACCATAGTTTTAGGCTCACCGACATGGCCGATCTCGGTAACCGCTGGGTCGATTCCAATGAAACCTTCACCAAACGAACGGCCGTATGCCGGAGGCGTGCCGTTTGGACTTTCGTGACCCTGGGTCAGGTCAAAGGTCACGAAATCGCAGAAAAACCATAGTTTTAGGCTCACCGACATGGCCGATCTCGATAACCGCTGGGTCGATTCCAATGAAACCTTCACCAAACGAACGGCCGTATGCCGGAGGCGTGCCGTTTGGACTTTCGTGACCCTGGGTCAGGTCAAAGGTCACGAGATCGCAGAAAAACCATAGTTTTAGGCTCACCGACATGGCCGATCTCGGTAACCGCTGGGTCGATTCCAATGAAACCTTCACCAAACGAACGGCCGTATGCCGGAGGCGTGCCGTTTGGACTTTCGTGACCCTGGGTCAGGTCAAAGGTCACGAAATCGCAGAAAAACCATAGTTTTAGGCTCACCGACATGGCCGATCTCGATAACCGCTGGGTCGATTCCAATGAAACCTTCACCAAACGAACGGCCGTATGCCGGAGGCGTGCCGTTTGGACTTTCGTGACCCTGGGTCAGGTCAAAGGTCACGAGATCGCAGAAAAACCATAGTTTTAGGCTCACCGACATGGCCGATCTCGGTAACCGCTGGGTCGATTCCAATGAAACCTTCACCAAACGAACGGCCGTATGCCGGAGGCGTGCCGTTTGGACTTTCGTGACCCTGGGTCAGGTCAAAGGTCACGAGATCGCAGAAAAACCATAGTTTTAGGCTCACCGACATGGCCGATCTCGGTAACCGCTGGGTCGATTCCAATGAAACCTTCACCAAACGAACGGCCGTATGCCGGAGGCGTGCTGTTTGGACTTTCGTGACCCTGGGTCAGGTCAAAGGTCACGAAATCGCAGAAAAACCATAGTTTTAGGCTCACCGACATGGCCGATCTCGGTAACCGCTGGGTCGATTCCAATGAAACCTTCACCAAACGAACGGCCGTATGCCGGAGGCGTGCCGTTTGGACTTTCGTGACCCTGGGTCAGGTCAAAGGTCATGAGATCGCAGAAAAACCATAGTTTTAGGCTCACCGACATGGCCGATCTCGATAACCGCTGGGTCGATTCCAATGAAACCTTCACCAAACGAACGGCCGTATGCCGGAGGCGTGCCGTTTGGACTTTCGTGACCCTGTGTCAGGTCAAAGGTCACGAGATCGCAGAAAAACCATAGTTTTAGGCTCACCGACATGGCCGATCTCGGTAACCGCTGGGTCGATTCCAATGAAACCTTCACCAAACGATCGGCCGTGTGTCAGATTTGAATCATAATTTTTGGCTTCTATAATGATTTCAATGTTATTCACTTCATATCTTATTTACAGCACTCACGAGGAACTAACGAATATTTATTTATATGACGTCAGTAATGATACAATCAACACTTGTTTTGTTAGCAAGTGACTTCAATGAACGTTCCATTTCAACAACCTTGGATAGTTCTCTTGGCCCATGTGGTTTGCGGAGTTGCTGCTTGTGTTAGTATGAGGCTGATTTTCGTCCTTTTCCGGATCTTTAATGGATGTATATCTGAATGGAATGTTATTTAGCGGTAGGAGTTAACCAATTCCGAATAAAGTACAATGTTTACTTATAATTCTTCAAAATTTATTCACTACATTTTCTGAGTGCGCATGTGATGAACATTGCAATTACTATTGTAGGTAGTTGTGTTAAGTTAAGTAATTTTAGCTGTGATTTTAGTTTGGTATATGTGTCAGTTTAATGGTAAATTGTAATGTCTTACCTTTAGTCTGTGCATCAAGTTGGTTTAAGCTTTGTGCACACAACTCGTATCATGTAATATGTTCTTGCTCAACAGAATATTGTAGTTTAATTAGCGATTGTATGAACTTTTGTGTGCAGTGTGAAAAGCTAGTTTTGTGTTGAGCTTTCATTTTGTACAAAAAAAAATAGTTACAGGGTTTGTTTCTGTGGCTTCACAAACATCCACAGGTCATTCCTGTCAAACCCAGTGGGTATTTTTATGCTGCCATCTTCCTCCAGTGGAGCAAAAGCTTCACCATCAGAAGAGCGGGGTCCAATTGTGATTTTTCACTGGAGGTTGTCAGGCAAACACTTACTTCCACTTTTGACAACATCACACAAAACATTGATCATGGAGGTGCTCGGGGTCTGCATTTAGGGGTTGTGAATATTTACGAAATATAGTGCATTGTTCACATTCAAGCTTAAGAGTTTGGTGCAAGTGTCCAATTACTCATTCCATAGATATTTCTGGTCACGTGCTCGCCACGTAATTTTCTTTGTTATATTATTCTGGTCAGCAATGTGTTACTTTCAACATGCTAGGATTTCGTGTGATGTCTGAAAAGAGGGCGTATTCGAACCTCAGTTCGAAGGCCATCGCCATCTTAGGTTGTGTTCGTATGTTTATGCTAGTCTGGAATACGTTCCTTTCAACATGATTGGATTTCGTATGTTGTCTCAAAAGAACCTTAGTTTGGAGGCCATCGTCATTTGAGGTTGTTTTTGTATGTATATGATAGTCTGGAATACGTTGCTTTCAACATGCTGGGCTTTCGTGTGGTGTCTGCAAAGAGGACTTTCAACCCTAGTTTATTGTCCGTCGCCGTTTGAAGCCATTTTCATATGTTTGTGCTAGTCTGGAATGTGGCATTTTCAACATATGCCGATATTTTGTGTGAAAAGAGGACGCCTTCTAACCCTAGTTTGAAGGCCGTCGCCATTTGAAGTTATTTTCGTGTATGTATGCTTGTCTGGAATGCGATACTTTCAACGTGCTGAGATTTTATGTGATGTCTGAAAAGAGGGCGCCTTCGAACCTTAGCCTGAGGGCCGAGGGGCCGCGGTAGCTCAGTTAGTAGTGCGTCAGACTCTTTATCGCAAGATTGTGGGTTCCAACCTCACAACCGACGGCATTTACCAGGTCCACCCGCGACCAATCGGAGTAAGAGGTTGGCGACGCTACGTGACCTAGCGGTTGAATGCGCCGTAAGCGAAGGCCACCGCCATTTCAGGGTTTCGTATGTTTATGCTAGCCTGGAATACGTTGCAAAGTGCTGGGATTTCGTGTGGTGTCTGAAAAGACGTCTTTCAGCATTAGTTTATAGTCCGTCGCCTTTTGAAGTTGTTTTCGTATGTTTATGCTAGTCTGGAATATGGTGCTTTCAATATGCCAAGTTTTCGTGTGGTGTCTGAAAAGAAGACGCCTTCGAACCTTAGTTTGAAGGCCGCCGCCATTTGAGGCTATTTTAGTGTGCTTATGCTCGTCTGGAATATGATGCTAAACCAGATAGCTTAGGTATCATTCCACGTATATGCAAAGAACGAGGGTAACATAGCAGGGCAATGTGATACGTTACATATTTATATCACACATGATGGATAATTTAATGCAGTTATATATATATATATATATATATATATATATATATATATATATATATATATATATATATATATATATATATATATATATATGCAATATATCACATATGCTATGCAGGGGACGAGTAGCCTATGGATATGTTGCCCGTCTTACAATCGAAAGGTTGTGGGTTTGAGTCTCACCTGTCGCTACTTTTCGCCCGCGGCCAATCGGCGTGAGATTGGCGACGCTACATGGCTAAGCGGTCGATGTGTCGTAAAAACCAATAACCAACCAACCAACACATGCAATGCAAACATAAGCTAACATATATATAGACTCGAAGGTGGTGAGGGGATTGAGTGTTCAAACGATCCGGCGGCCCGGTCCAAAGGGGAGGAGCCAGACTAGGAGTGCCTCTTCCATCCTACCATTGTCAATGCGGCAAAAATACTCCAAGTCACCTATGATTACTTTATATTAGACGAACTCCCCAACAGGCAGTCGGAGCGCCACTAAGCACAAATAACGAATCAACGAACTCCCCAACGTGGATATATCAGATATTATACGATTCCTCAGCTTTATCGAAGTGCATGTTGTGTGTCCCACCGACGGTTCTTAGGGTGAGCATGTTGTAGTGCTGTGAAATGTGCCTTTAATGTTTTTGCGACATATACTGACATGACTTAGACCGATTGACTTATGTCTCATCTTCATCATCAAGCCACCCCAGTAGCTCAGTTAGAGCGCGGGTCTGCACTGGTCTCCTCTGCCCTGGGGTGCACAGGGTACGAGTCGCTTCACGCGCTGGCGTTTAACCTTCGGCTGGGAGGGTCAGTTGACAGTTGGCTCGATAAGGCCGGGAACAAGCTACCGACAACCATGTCGGTGCGTTGACGGCACGTTAAACTTTCGGTCAAAATTCTGCCGATGAACTGGGATTCATGGATTGGGTGGTGGGAACTGAGTTAACACAACAATCCCTGCATCGCAATAGGACCCTGATTCATAAAGCCACCGCAGCACGAACTTGAAATGATTTTTTTTTATCCTTCACACACTATCGCCATTGCTTGCAATTGTTCTGATTGTTTCTGCATTTTCCTCACATTCTCTGTCATCGCTTGTGTACTCATCTCTTGTGATGTCCTGAAGTGTGCACGTGCATCTACACATACACCTACATGCACACCTGCACACATACATATGCATGCACACACATCTACACACACACACATGCATGCACACACACACATAGACACACATACATGCACATACATACATACGCACATACATGCACACATACATATACATACACATACATACACACACATCTGCATACACACACACACACACACAGACACAGTTGTGAAAAGCGAGCCACATGACTTGGCCCCCTGGCCGGCCGTCGTGACAGGCCCCTAGATCGACCAAAGGGCCCGGGCCGATATAGAGGGTTCCGAGTCAACGGAGAGCTCCCACGGACAGATGATGAGGGCTCTGTGGTGGTCCAACGTGTGTTTCTAGGTTGGCCGAGGGGACCCGGATCATTGCAAACACACCCTGGCTGACGGAGGGGACCTGAGCTAATATGAAGGGTCCCTGGGCTGATTACAGGGCTCAAGTCGAAGCAAAAGCTCGTGACCTAATGGCGAGGGACACAACTTTTGGAAAGGGAACACCTGGCCTTGGGTCTTAAGAAACGGTCCATGAGACGACGAGGGTGCCGTAGTTGCCGAAGGTGGCCTTGGATCGTCGGAAAGGGTCCCTGGGACAATGGAAGGAGTTGAAACCATGCAAGGGCTCCTTGCCTGATAGAGGGTGCCCACGCTGTTGAAATGGGGGCATCCGGGAAGAGGTCCTGCTAGCTAAGGAGGGCCCTTGGGCTGAGGAAGAGGACGCCTATCCGCCGGATATGAACCGCGAACCATCGGAAATGGCCCAAAGCCGGTATGATTGGCTCATGGGCCGACAGAGGAGGCGAAGCAGCACATGGGGCTGTTTCTGGTGTGACAGAGGCCCACGCTTGTGAAAGAGAAGCGTCTGACAGGACGAAGAGTATCCTGAGCACCGAAAGATAGCCCCTAGGACGAGGGACGGGGTCCCGGACCGGACGTGTAGGGCCGCGGGATCGGCTTCCGCTTGCTCTGATAGATACGGGTCCAGAGCTGACAGCGAGCCTCGGGCGCTGCATGACCGACGCATTCGATGCGCCCCTAAAACCAAATAACCAACCGGCAGCGAGCCCCAGGCCGATAAAGATAGTCCCGTGTCAAAATTTTCAACCATCCATGTCTGCTTAAAGTGGCAATCACAGTGTACATCTACGAGCATAAGTTGCGCCCTATCCACCAATAATTCGAACGAAAGATTGATTTTCAAATGGAAGAAAATTGTCCACCCCATTGTTTTTGCTCTTTTTCCAGTTGAGAAGACGAGTTGAATGAACGCAAATCAAAAGAATACAAGCTGAAAGAATGCAAGCCAAAATAATACATGTACCAAAGAAAAGTTCAAATAATACAAGTCAAAATAGTGGAAGTCTGAAGAATTCGAGTTGAAGGAATACAAGCTGACATATCATTTGAAAGAATACCTGAAATAATGACGTTTAAGGAATATCGCATCCTAAATTCCAATGACAATACCTACCAACATTCTACACCTACCAATATCCATCAAGCCTTATTCACTTGATAATGCATAGCATGTGTGTGGATCGAACTCCCCATTCATAAATCTCAACCAACAATGCCTGCTTAAAGGGCCTGAACAGTGTATACCTACCGGCAGTAGTGACATCCTCACCCACCAGTAATTAAAACTCAAAATCGATAGAAATTCTTGAATAATAATTATCCACCCAATTGTTATATTGTGTTCTTTTTTAAGCTGAACAGACAGGTTGAAAGAATGAAATCAAAAGGATGCAAGTCAGAAGAATACAAGCTGACATAATGCGAGTTAATAGGATAAAAGCCAAAAGAATAATACATGTACGAAAAGCAGTTTGAAAGAATATGTATTGAAAGAGTGCAAGTCAAAATAGTGCAAGTGAAAAAGATACAAGCTGAAGGAATACAATCTGAAATAATGCCAGTTGAAAGAATACCAGATCCTAAATTCCAACAATGCTATCTACCAACATTATATGCCTACCAATATCCATCGAGTCCTATTCACTCGATAACACAACGTGTGTGTGGATAAAACACCACATCAATCAATACATTTCAGCTATCCATGCCGGCTTAATGGGCTTGCACAGTGTACATAGTGTACACCGTTGGTCACATCCTCATCCACCAATAATTAGAACCAAAAATAGAAGTTATTGAACAAGAATAATGGAACAAGTCCATCTTATTGTTTTTGTTTTGTTTTATTTAGTTGAACAGAGAAGTGTAAAGAAAAATATTATGGATAGGAGTCGGAAGTATACAAGCTGAAATAATGCAAATCGAAATGATGCAGGTCCAAAGGATACTACATGTACAGAAGCAATTTGAAAGAATATATTGGAAAGAATACAGGGTAAAATTGTGCAAGTTTGAATAATACACGTCGAAGGAATACAACATGAAGTGTTACCAGTTCGAAGAATACAACCTGAAATAATGCCACTTGAACAAATACTGCATCCTAAATTCCAATAACACTATATACCAGCATTCTGCACCTACCAATATCCACCCAGCCATATTGGCTCCATAAAGCATAACACATATGTGGATTGAGTCCCCATCAATGAATTTCTGCCATCCATGCCTGCTTAAAGGGCTTGCACAGTGTACACCTATGGGCATAAGTCACATCCTCATCCACCAGTAATTGGAACCCAGAAAAGAAGTTTAAATTGAAGTTCAATAGAAGTTGTATTGTGTTTTATTTAGTTAAACAGAGAAGTTCAAAGAAAAAATATGGATGGAAGTCAGAAGAGTACAAGCTGAAGTAATGCAAGTCAAAATGATGCAGGTCCAATTAATACTACATGTATGAAGAGCAATTTGAAAGAATATATTGGAAAGAATGCAGGTTAAAATAATGCAAGTTTGAAGAATACAAGTCGAAAGAATACTACATGAAATATTACCAGTTGAAAGAATACAACATGAAATAATGCCAGTTCAACAAACACTGCATCCTAAATTCCAATGGCACTATCTACCAACATTCTGCACCTACCAATATCCACCCAGCCATATTCACCCGAAAACGCATAACACATGTGTGGATCGAATTCCCCATCATTAAATTTCAGCCAACCATGCCTGCTTATAGGGCCTGCACAGTGTAGACCTGCAGGTATTAGTCACATCATCATCCACTAGTAATTCGAACCCAAAATCGAAATTCTTGACAAAGAATAATTGTCCATCCTATTCTTTTTCCTTTTTCTTTTTGGTCGAACAGACAAGTTGAAAGAATGAATTGTTGTGGATACAAGTCAGAAGAATACAAGCTGGAATAATGGAAGTCCAAAGAATAATAGATATACAAAGAGCAATTTGAAAGAATACAGGTGAAAATAATGCAAGTTTGAAGAATACAATGTGAAGGAATACAACCTGAAATAATGCCAGTTAAATGAATACTGCATCCTAAGTTCAAATGAAACTGTACCAACATTCTACACACATACCAATGTCCATCTAGCCCTATTCACTTGATAACTTACAAGATGTGTGGATCGAACTCCCAATCAATACATTTCACCCATCCATGCCTGCTTAAAGGTCCTGCAGTGTGTACACCTACATGCATAAGTCACATCCTCATCCACCAGTAATTAAAACCCAAAATCGAAATTCTTGGCCAATAATAATTGTCCACCCCATTGTTTTATTTTGTTGTTGTACAGACGAGTTGAAAGAATAAAATATTATGGATACAAGTCGGAAAAATATAACCTAAAATAATGCAAGTACAAATTATGCAAGTCCCAATAATAACACATGTATGAAGAGCAATTTGAAAGGATATCTTTGAAAGAATGCAGGTTAAAATAAAGCAAGTTTGAAGAATACAAGTCGAAAGAATACAACATGAAATATTACCAGTGGAAAGAATACATCCTGATATAATGACAGTCCAATGAACACTGGATCCTAAATTCCAATGGCACTACCTACCAACATTCTGAATCTACCAATATCCACCCAGCCGTATTCACCCGAAAACGCATAACACATGCGTGGATCGAATTCCCCATCATGAAATTTCAGCCAACCATGCCTGCTTACAGGGCCTGCACAGTGTAGACCTGCAGGTATTAGTCACATCATCATCCACTAGTAATTCGAACCCAAAATCGAACTTCTTGACAAAAAATAATTGTCCACCCCATTCCTTTTTCCTTTTCTTTTTGGTCGAACAGACAAGTTGAAAGAATGAAATATTATGGATACGAGTCAGAAGAATACACTCTGGAATAATGGAAGTCCAAAGAATAATAGATGAACAAAGAGCAATTTGAAAGAATGTATGTTGCTGCATGACCGACGCAGTCGATGCGCTCTTAATCTCGAAATAATGTATGTTAGAGAATACAGGTGAAGATAATGCAAGTTTGAAGAATACAAGATGAAGGAATGCAACCTGAAATATTACCAGTTGCAGGAATACAACCTGAGATAATGTCGGTTAAATGAATACTGCATCCTAAGTTCAAAGGAAACTGTCTACCAACATTCTACACACATACCAATATCCATCTAGCCCTATAGACTTTATAACTTATAACATGTGTGGATCGAACTCCCAATCAATACATTTCGCCCATCCATGCCTGCTTAAAGGTCCTGCAGAGTGTACACCTACAGGCATAAGTCACATCCTCCTCCACCAGTAATTGAAACCCAAAATCGAAATTCTTGGCCAATAATAATTGTACACCCCATTGTTATATTGTTTTATTTTGATGTTGTACGGACGAGTTGAAGGAATACAATATTATGGAAACAAGTCAGAAGAATACAAGCTAAAATAACGCAAGTCCAAAGAATAATACATCTATTAAAAGCAATTTGAAATAATACATAGTGAAAGAATACAGGTTAATATCATGCAAGTTTGAAGAATACAAGTTGAAGGAGTACAACCTGAAATATTACCACTTGCCGCGAGGTGATGAGAATACCGAAGAAGTCTGACGACCTGGCGACCCACAGCTGTTGTCGATCCATCGCCAGGTTCTGTGACCTGACCCGGAGTTATCACGGCTGTCAACGCGACGTTGGACAGCCGCCGTCACTACTAATCTTCTGCCGGCTTGCCGATACCTCAACGAGAAAACCGCGAGCCCAAGTTACCTGAACTCCTTTAACAAAATCCACACAAAGGCCATAGACAACAGCGTGTCTAGCCATGCCGCGTATAGCGAATACAGATACCGTGATCGTGCAGTGCATTGGTAACGGACAGCGAGGCTCGAGTGTACACCACCACGGTTGGTGGAATGTATATGGCAGTCAAAATCGTTTTCCATTTACCTGGCCATCACGTCCTCATCCACTTAACGATCTCTGTTCCCCAGAACCCAGGACAGCCATCGACCCCCGCCCCTTTCGCTTGGTGAAGACGAGCTGACATCCGATCGGCAGGTCAGCGCGTGTCTGACAGGATCATCAAGCTGGATGAGTCGGTCCAGCTCACTTCATCACGCGCCACAGACAGTTCATGATAGCAAACAGGTGCCTGAGTATCATGGCTGGACAAGTATCTGACAGGTGGACTGGTCAACCAACTCTTGGACGTCCTGCATAAGAGGACGAAGAAGTCACCTGGTGATGGCGCGAGAGTCACCCCGCCCGGAGAAGACACTTCACAATGCGTGTTGTGATGGATTCAAGATTCATTTCTGTCGACGTAGGCGTAGCTGCCCTGACATGGCGTTGAGTTTGTATGGGCAAAATGTACCTACAACAGTGTCTCGTTTCCTTGGTGTGCAGCTTGACCATCATCTAACATACAGAGATCATATCAAAACACAAAACAGAGACAAATGTTTTAAAGCAATTGCAATACTGAAGTATGTGGCTCGTACGTCATACGGTGCTGATAGAAAGACACTACACCTGTTGTATTGTAGTCTGATCCGCTCGAAGCTTGACTAAAGGGTGCGCGGAAAGTCCTGGCGCTTTTCTGGTATGCTTGCCAGCGCGCGCTGTGATTGGTGGCCAGTCTGTCAATGGCCGCAGGCGTGACCCTCGCCGACCCGGTCAGCCGGGGGCGTGCAAATATGACCTTCGAATCGCGTTCAGTCATGGATAAACAGACGAAGCGGCACCTTGTCGCTGGCTGCCTGCGCGCGGCGGCCGGGTTCGGCTTAACCGAGGCGCAAGTTGCGGAACGATGCAGCGTTTCTCGGCGAACGGTTCAAGCGGATAAAGGCGAAGATCCGATCTGTGGAGTCCTTAGAAGATGCCCCCAGGTCAGGTCGGCCGCGGTCGCTCAGAACTCCCGAGAACGTGGCCGCCGTGTCAGAAGCAATCGAAGAAAATCCGCGGCAGTCAATCAGAAAACTGGCGAAGAAGTTCAGCTTTCCCGAGACATCAATGCGGGAATTGATCCACCAAGACTTGAACATGGAGTCCAGAGTGCTCCATAACAGGCCGCGTTTAACCGAGGCCACGCGTCTCCGCCGTCTGGAGAAGAGCAAGCTGCTGCTCAACTTCTTGAAGAGCCCGGTGACCACCGGCTTCGTTCGGATCTTCTCCGATGAGAAGCTCTTCCACGTCGACGCCCAGCTGAACCGGAGGAACTCCCGCTACCTGTCCGACCAACCTGTTGACGAAGTGGACCCCCGGATTCGGTTCAACTCGGTGAACAAGCACCCGCAGAAGGTGATGGTCCTGGGTGTCGTCGGGTCCGACGGGCAGAAATGCCCCATCAACTTCATCGACGCCAACGTGAAAATCAACAGGCAGGTCTACGAGGGGCTCCTGGACACGCACGTCATCCCCTGGGTCAAGGCGACCTACCCGGAGGGCAATTTTGTCTTCCAACAGGACGGAGCGCCCGCCCACAACGCCACCGCCATCCAAGCCAAGCTGACAGAGGAGCTCGGCGGGCCAGATCACTTCTGGCGGAAGGAGATGTGGCCGCCTCAGTCGCCCGACCTCAACCCGCTCGATTACAGCGTGTGGAGCGTTCTGCAGGATGAGGTCTAGGCCACTTCTTATCCCAACCTGGAGTCGCTCAAGGCTCGCATCGTGGCGGCGTGGGAGGCGCTGGAGGCGGCCTACATCATCAGGACCTGCAAGGCCTTCCGCTCTCGCGTCGAGGCCGTCATCGCCGCCGAGGGCGGTTACATCGAGTGAGCGGTTGGTGAAAGGATGTGGCTTGTTGTTCCCAGTCACTGTTACGACCTGTTGTTGAATATATATGAGCCAGTTGCATTTGTTTGCGAAAATGTTGAAAAGCGCCAGGACTTTCCGCGCACCCTGTACGCTTGTTTTATATACAATGGCGCGTGAGCTACTACAAAGCGTACGCTTGACCCAGTACATCATGCCGCGGTACACATAATTACGGGGGCATTTCGCGTGCTAGTAGATGCTCATCAGCCTCCACTGTCTATGCGACGAGACATGCTAGACCTTCGATACGCCTGCAAAATGCGACAGTTCCCGACACACCCATCTTATCCGGCAAATTTTGGAAATTTTGGAAATGAAATTTTGGACGACTCCGGCTCCGGCTCCCGGCGGCTCCGGTTCCGGCTCCGGGAAAAATGTACCGGCTCCGGCTCCGTACATCCCAAACGTGATAGATCCATTAAGTAAGAGCTAGGATATTTTTGTTTTTTTAAACTAGCCCCGACCACTCAGAGGCGCTAACTTCAGACAATTATAAGTAACTTTCCAATATAAACCCTGTATCTCTCTTTAAATAAACACCAGCACCCGCCCAAATCACTTCTCGGTGTTATGACCTCGTAAACTGACGCTTGCTTCGTGCCGTATTGGAGCAATCAGAAGAGGGGAGACTCGAATCAACAACACTCCCGATCCCGCGAATGGTCCAAGGAATACCGTTGTAAATTGTAATGTTTGACCTCATCTCAAATAAGGTACAAGAACCCGTAGATGATTGAAACAATGAACTTAACTAAACTAAACATGGAACTATTGCATTGACTACTGAGGCTAGAATATGGTTTTTGGTTATTCTACCATTGTTTGCTGATATTTATACATGTTACTCGTATTTCAACATTTTTGCTTTTAAAAGTCCGTTTTCATACCATACCATACCATACTAGGTATGATGTGTTGCATTCATTTCACGTTTGCTAATTTGCGTCAAAAATTGAGCGGTTGTGCGTGACGGATGCGTCTAAAAACTTTCAGATACGAATCTCGCAAAACCACGCGCCGTCGTATACTTCATTGCAAAACTACGCGCCGTCGTACGCTTCAGTTGCCGGTAAAACTGTTTTTATAACAAGCTGTTCCTGTTTAGTTAGTTATCACCCAGGCCAATACAAGGCCAGTAAGGGTTGTTGGACTTAAAGGTCAGTTGTATTATTGGCGTCACAAATAGCTTGGTAGTCAGGTTGGGCGTATTGACACCTACATCCTGTATAGATATATTGTTTCCAACCACACATACTCGCCATTGATCTCATAAATGGATTGGCAACCAGGCCGAACGTCCCAGCATCTGAATGCCCTGCTTACGTATGCTGCTTCCCACCACCCCTATACACATGCAGGATGTACAGGTGCCAGGATGCCCAGCCTGACTGCCGCCGAGCTATTTATGACGCCAATAGTACGGTGAGCCTAAAACTATGGTTTTTCTGCGATTTCGTGACCTTTGACCTGACCCAGGGTCACGAAAGTCCAAACGGCACGCCTCCGGCATACGGCCGTTCGTTTGGTGAAGGTTTCATTGGAATCGACCCAGCGGTTACCGAGATCGGCCATGTCGGTGAGCCTAAAACTATGGTTTTTCTGCGATTTCGTGACCTTTGACCTGACCCAGGGTCACGAAAGTCCAAACGGCACGCCTCCGGCATACGGCCGTTCGTTTGGTGAAGGTTTCATTGGAATCGACCCAGCGGTTACCGAGATCGGCCATGTCGGTGAGCCTAAAACTATGGTTTTTCTGCGATTTCGTGACCTTTGACCTGACCCAGGGTCACGAAAGTCCAAACGGCACGCCTCCGGCATACGGCCGTTCGTTTGGTGAAGGTTTCATTGGAATCGACCCAGCGGTTACCGAGATCGGCCATGTCGGTGAGCCTAAAACTATGGTTTTTCTGCGATCTCGTGACCTTTGACCTGACCCAGGGTCACGAAAGTCCAAACGGCACGCCTCCGGCATACGGCCGTTCGTTTGGTGAAGGTTTCATTGGAATCGACCCAGCGGTTACCGAGATCGGCCATGTCGGTGAGCCTAAAACTATGGTTTTTCTGCGATCTCGTGACCTTTGACCTGACCCAGGGTCACGAAAGTCCAAACGGCACGCCTCCGGCATACGGCCGTTCGTTTGGTGAAGGTTTCATTGGAATCGACCCAGCGGTTACCGAGATCGGCCATGTCGGTGAGCCTAAAACTATGGTTTTTCTGCGATCTCGTGACCTTTGACCTGACCCAGGGTCACGAAAGTCCAAACGGCACGCCTCCGGCATACGGCCGTTCGTTTGGTGAAGGTTTCATTGGAATCGACCCAGCGGTTACCGAGATCGGCCATGTCGGTGAGCCTAAAACTATGGTTTTTCTGCGATCTCGTGACCTTTGACCTGACCCAGGGTCACGAAAGTCCAAACGGCACGCCTCCGGCATACGGCCGTTCGTTTGGTGAAGGTTTCATTGGAATCGACCCAGCGGTTACCGAGATCGGCCATGTCGGTGAGCCTAAAACTATGGTTTTTCTGCGATTTCGTGACCTTTGACCTGACCCAGGGTCACGAAAGTCCAAACGGCACGCCTCCGGCATACGGCCGTTCGTTTGGTGAAGGTTTCATTGGAATCGACCCAGCGGTTACCGAGATCGGCCATGTCGGTGAGCCTAAAACTATGGTTTTTCTGCGATCTCGTGACCTTTGACCTGACCCAGGGTCACGAAAGTCCAAACGGCACGCCTCCGGCATACGGCCGTTCGTTTGGTGAAGGTTTCATTGGAATCGACCCAGCGGTTACCGAGATCGGCCATGTCGGTGAGCCTAAAACTATGGTTTTTCTGCGATCTCGTGACCTTTGACCTGACCCAGGGTCACGAAAGTCCAAACGGCACGCCTCCGGCATACGGCCGTTCGTTTGGTGAAGGTTTCATTGGAATCGACCCAGCGGTTACCGAGATCGGCCATGTCGGTGAGCCTAAAACTATGGTTTTTCTGCGATTTCGTGACCTTTGACCTGACCCAGGGTCACGAAAGTCCAAACGGCACGCCTCCGGCATACGGCCGTTCGTTTGGTGAAGGTTTCATTGGAATCGACCCAGCGGTTACCGAGATCGGCCATGTCGGTGAGCCTAAAACTATGGTTTTTCTGCGATCTCGTGACCTTTGACCTGACCCAGGGTCACGAAAGTCCAAACGGCACGCCTCCGGCATACGGCCGTTCGTTTGGTGAAGGTTTCATTGGAATCGACCCAGCGGTTACCGAGATCGGCCATGTCGGTGAGCCTAAAACTATGGTTTTTCTGCGATTTCGTGACCTTTGACCTGACCCAGGGTCACGAAAGTCCAAACGGCACGCCTCCGGCATACGGCCGTTCGTTTGGTGAAGGTTTCATTGGAATCGACCCAGCGGTTACCGAGATCGGCCATGTCGGTGAGCCTAAAACTATGGTTTTTCTGCGATTTCGTGACCTTTGACCTGACCCAGGGTCACGAAAGTCCAAACGGCACGCCTCCGGCATACGGCCGTTCGTTTGGTGAAGGTTTCATTGGAATCGACCCAGCGGTTACCGAGATCGGCCATGTCGGTGAGCCTAAAACTATGGTTTTTCTGCGATTTCGTGACCTTTGACCTGACCCAGGGTCACGAAAGTCCAAACGGCACGCCTCCGGCATACGGCCGTTCGTTTGGTGAAGGTTTCATTGGAATCGACCCAGCGGTTACCGAGATCGGCCATGTCGGTGAGCCTAAAACTATGGTTTTTCTGCGATTTCGTGACCTTTGACCTGACCCAAGGTCACGAAAGTCCAAACGGCACGCCTCCGGCATACGGCCGTTCGTTTGGTGAAGGTTTCATTGGAATCGACCCAGCGGTTACCGAGATCGGCCATGTCGGTGAGCCTAAAACTATGGTTTTTCTGCGATTTCGTGACCTTTGACCTGACCCAGGGTCACGAAAGTCCAAACGGCACGCCTCCGGCACACGGCCGTTCGTTTGGTGAAGGTTTCATTGGAATCGACCCAGCGGTTACCGAGATCGGCCATGTCGGTGAGCCTAAAACTATGGTTTTTCTGCGATCTCGTGACCTTTGACCTGACCCAGGGTCACGAAAGTCCAAACGGCACGCCTCCGGCATACGGCCGTTCGTTTGGTGAAGGTTTCATTGGAATCGACCCAGCGGTTACCGAGATCGGCCATGTCGGTGAGCCTAAAACTATGGTTTTTCTGCGATCTCGTGACCTTTGACCTGACCCAGGGTCACGAAAGTCCAAACGGCACGCCTCCGGCATACGGCCGTTCGTTTGGTGAAGGTTTCATTGGAATCGACCCAGCGGTTACCGAGATCGGCCATGTCGGTGAGCCTAAAACTATGGTTTTTCTGCGATTTCGTGACCTTTGACCTGACCCAGGGTCACGAAAGTCCAAACGGCACGCCTCCGGCATACGGCCGTTCGTTTGGTGAAGGTTTCATTGGAATCGACCCAGCGGTTACCGAGATCGGCCATGTCGGTGAGCCTAAAACTATGGTTTTTCTGCGATCTCGTGACCTTTGACCTGACCCAGGGTCACGAAAGTCCAAACGGCACGCCTCCGGCATACGGCCGTTCGTTTGGTGAAGGTTTCATTGGAATCGACCCAGCGGTTACCGAGATCGGCCATGTCGGTGAGCCTAAAATTATGGTTTTTCTGCGATTTCGTGACCTTTGACCTGACCCAGGGTCACGAAAGTCCAAACGGCACGCCTCCGGCATACGGCCGTTCGTTTGGTGAAGGTTTCATTGGAATCGACCCAGCGGTTACCGAGATCGGCCATGTCGGTGAGCCTAAAACTATGGTTTTTCTGCGATCTCGTGACCTTTGACCTGACCCAAGGTCACGAAAGTCCAAACGGCACGCCTCCGGCACACGGCCGTTCGTTTGGTGAATGTTTCATTGGAATCGACCCAGCGGTTACCGAGATCGGCCATGTCGGTTAGCCTAAAATTGTGTTTCTGCGATTTCGTGACCTTTGACCTGACCCAAGGTCACGAAAGTCCAAACGGCACGCCTCCGGCACACGGCCGTTCGTTTGGTGAAGGTTTCATTAAGAATCGACCCAGCGGTTACCGAGATCGGCCATGTCGGTGAGTCCAAAATTATGGTTTTTCTTCGATTTGGTGACCTTTGACCTGACCCAAGGTCACGAAAGTCCAAACGGCACGCCTCTGGCACACTGGCGATCGTTTGGTGTAAGGTTTCATGAAGATCGAGCCAGCGGTTGCTGAGATGGTCCATGTCGGCGAGATGGTGTCGGTCAAACGGTGTCGGTGAGATGGTGTCTGTTTTTAGTCCCTCCCAAAACAGAGGGGCTCCCCGAACAGCCGGGGACGTCATCTGGGCGCTGATTTGGGTTCAGCAGATTATCACGGCAGCAAGAAATGGTACTTTTCCGCGTACGTTCCTGACTAACAAGTATAAGGGAGTAGTGTAAATTATACGTTATCTGAAAGCTTGTTTCATGGTATTTCGATAATCATGGGTGACTTCCACATGAATGTGTTAGTTATTGTGTAAAATGGTGTTATTTAGACCCATGTCATATCCATCGACACTATTTAACTTAAGCGGGCCGGGTGACTCTGTGTTGGTAGCGTAGTTGGTAGCGCGTCGGTTTGCCGACTCGGAGGTAGACGGTTCGAGCTTGGAGGCCGGCAGCTTTTTGTGCCCGTCGTGGGAAGTCCTTCTAATAAGCGATAGTGAATTAAGACACTGTTCAAATGGGAAGATCTTTTTCATAAAGAGAAGGGAAATACGCAGATATTCTGCAAGGCTGGGGTTCTGGCACTTTAAATTTATGGTTGGACACTTCTTCTAATCAGCCAGGCATAGGAAATACGGAACACGTCACCGCTTATGGCAGTGTCCAGGCCCACAGTCCCTTCCTGACACGGGCGGCGGACCATCGGGGGTGGGACAGGAGACAGGATCCCCTGAATTTAATCATTTGTGACACTACGGCAGTGCATTGCAAATATTGAGCTAAAAAGTAACGGTTGCCCTTTCCCCTCCCACCAGTACACGCCGACCAACATTAGTCCCTGCTCCTCGAGGTGTGCATATAATAACAGTACATGATTATCAATGTGACAAAACCAACAATTGTGCATGCTGCCGAACAGTCAAATGACTGGACCCGAGCTGGAGTCAGAGCGATGCCAGTTCTAAGCTCGGCTCCACGCCTTTTACGATACACGGCGAACAAACGCCACCAGGACTGCGACAAGCATTGCTTTGACAGGAGCAGACGTTTGCTAAAATATTTCGGTGACAATCCGGAACTTTCTGGAGTGCCGGCGCAAAATAAAAAATCGCGCTTTTCGTACCATGAACGCTCGATTTAGATTCGGGAACAACTTTGTGGAAACCGTAAGCGCTAAGATGGATTTTAGATGCCCGCATGAGGATTTCGGTTCGATTATCATGCAGTCAAAGGCTTAACGCGGAACTTGGCAAGATTGGGGAAGCATCCCCGTTCATTCCCCACCGTAGCTTTGCCCATGTTCGCACACCGTTATTCGGCATTTTCAGTCGAAATGAATTGGCAGCGTCGCTGACGCAGTTTGAAATTTTTCAAGAAAATGGGTGGAAAATACCACCTAATGAAAGTTGAATCGACCTCCCTGTCTATGGCTTTTGTGACATCCTTGCTTACTAGCTGCTAATTATGAAGCCAACATGAACTTAACTGAAGAGATCCTGATGCCTGTCAACAATTCAAATATGCCATAGTTGGGGTGCACCAATGACTTCTGATCAGGAAATTTCCTGAAACCGTATCACAGAGCCTCTTCTGTTTCAGATATTCTACCCAGTATCCTGAAACCCGGTGTCATCCAGCACTCCTTAAGTCCTTATTCAGCAAGCAATGAAGTATCTTCATATCCTAGTGTAACTGCAGGATTGTTGGGTGTTGTGGACGGGTACTACAGTGTTTGATTCAGTGGTGTATATTTGTGTGGTGTGAGCTCTGTAGTGTGTAATTCTAGAGTGTATAATTCTATAGTGTAGGCTTCTGTAGTGAATAAGTTTGTGTCAAATTGGTGTGTAAGTTTAAGATAGATTTTAGGACTAAAATAGTGGGCATAAATTACAGTAGGTATCTTCATATCTAGTGTAATTATACGGGATTATAGTGTATTGTAGATACTTATAGGCTATATTACTGTATTACTGTAGATATATTACAGTAGATACTTGTAGGCTTACAAGCTTACAGTAACTAGACTTAGTACTAAGAGTAGAAAGAAAAAAACAACAACAAAAATGGAAGGAGACTGTGGGAATTGTAAGTGTGTGGGAATCATTGGGGACTTGAGTAAGAGGTTAGATATGTTAACGGGGGAGGTGGAGCGCTTGAAGTGTTTGGTGGCGGGACCCATCATGGGAGGTGCCAGCCAGGCAACTCGGGTGCCCGAGCGGAGGACTGATGGGAGTTCGGATGGCTTGGTCCGGGATGGTGGCAGTTGGAAGGTGGCAAGGCGCCATAGCACCCGACTGGCGCTAAGGAAGGTGGACATGGGCGTCCCAATTAAAAATAGGTTTGATGCACTGGAGGAGAGGGGAAGGTAATGATGAGAGGGACGGAGGTGGGGATGACCAGATGGCTGAAGATAGAGATGGAGAGAGAGAGGTTTTAGTCATAGGGGGATTCCAGGGTTCGGTACATGGATCGAACATTTTGTAGCAAGAATCCCAGCAGACGGATGCGTGTTTGCTACCCGGGAGCGCAGGTGAAAGATGTTAGGGATAGGCTGGAGGGAGTAATGAGGGGAAGTGGAGAGGGTGCAACGGTAATTGTGCAGGTTGGAGTTAACGATGTAGGAAAAAATAATACAGAGGAAAGAATGAAAGCCTATAGGGCTTTGATAGGTAGTTTAGCAGGAAGTAGGAAAAGAGGAGTGGTGACATCCATCCTCCCTATGGTCCATGCAAGCATGGAGTGGTATTCGAGGGCCATTGGGCTCAATACCAGGGTGGCCAACATTTGTAAGGAGCTTGGGGTGCAGTTCTTGGATTTGTGGGGGAGTTTTGGGGGAGGACGGAGATGTTTGCTTTAGATGGATTACATCTGAGCAAGAGAGGAGTGGAATTCCTCAGCAATAGGTATGAGGAGGCTCTCAACAGGAAACAGGGAAACTAGGCAGGACATGGGGGATGTAGCTGATAAAGAGAGAAGCATAGCAAGCAATGGAAGGAATAAGTTATCATGTTTTTATGTCAATGCCAGAAGTGTTAGGAACAAAATTGGGGAACTGCATGCATATATGTTGTCTGAACAGCTAGATTTGGTGTGCATAACAGAAGCATGGGTTAACGAAAGCATGTTTGGAGACAACTTGCAAGAATTTGAATTGACAGGCTACAACATGCATGCCTATCAAAGAGAGGCAAGGATAGGAGGTGGCATTCTCTTGTATGTTAGGCAAGTAATGAAATGTCATTCCATAGAGGATGGAGTACATAGTGCAGGAGTAGAATCTTTGTGGTTAGATATAATTCTGAAGAATGGAACAAAATTTAGGATTGGGGCATTCTATAGACCTCCAGACCAGAATGAAAACACTGACAGGCTGATGCAGGAAGAGATAAGTAGGAGAGTACAGGAGAGAACTATTTTGTTGGGGGATTTCAACATAGCAGGATTGGGAAACAAAACAATAGGTGTAAGCAAATCAGAAAGATGTTTCATGGCTTGTTTTGAGGACAATTTCTTCTTTCAAATGATACACGAGCCTACAAGGGAAAATAAAATATTAGATCTAGTGCTTACTAATGAGGAAAATTTTGTGCAAAATGTTAACGTAGGAGAGACCTTTGGTAATAGTGATCACAACATTATACGCTTCTCATTATATGTTGGAAGGGTAGCAACCAACAGAACATTGATTCCGAATTTTACAAAAGGGAATTACAGTGAGTTCAGGAGCTTCCTAAGTGAAATTAATTGGGAAGTCATATTGAATGGCTTAGATGCTTATGAAATGTGGACAATGATAAAAGATAAGCTATTTCAGGGTCAGGATAGGTTCATTCCCAGTAGGCAAATTAGATCAAACAGGGTTAAGCACCCTTCGTGGCTGACTAGGGAAGTTAAGCAATTACTGGACTCAAAGAAACAAGCATTCAAGAAACTAAAAGATACTAACTCTGGCTTAAACCTAGAATCATATAGAATAGCTAGAAATAAAGTTAGGAGGTGTGTTAGAGCATCTAAAAGACTTGCTGAAATCAACTTTGCTCGAGAATGTTCAGCAGGTAATGCTAAGAGATTCTTTAGCTTCTATAAATTTAAGGCTAAAAAGTGTAGTGTAGGACCACTGGAGGTAGATGGGGAAATAGTGGTTGATGATTGTGACATTGTGGAATCCCTAAGCAAGCAATTCTCATCAGTCTTCACTAAAGATAATTCTGGTACAATAGGAACATCTGTAGGCCATGCCATGGCAGGTGATATGCTGGAGGATCTTACAATAACTACAGAAGCCGTAGAGAAGCAGTTGCAGAATATAAAACCTAATAAAGCTTCCGGACCAGATGAAATATATGCTAGGATCTTAGTAGAGTGTGCTAAAGCTTTAGCAACTCCCCTAGGTATCATTTTCAGGCGATCTATGGAGTATTCAGAAGTACCTGAAGATTGGAGAAATGCAAGTGTAGTACCAATTTTCAAAAAGGGAAATAGGAAGAGTGTAGGAAACTACAGGCCAGTCAGTTTGACCTCATTAGTTTGCAAAGTACTAGAAAAGCTGGTTAAACAGAATGTTCAGATTCATCTTGATAGGCACAACCTTTTAAGGGATACTCAACATGGATTTCGATCTCAAAGGTCTTGTTTAACTAACCTATTGGAGTTCATTGGGTATGTTACCAAAGAAGTAGACAATGAAAGCAGGATGGATGTTGTGTACTTGGACTTTAGCAAAGCTTTTGATAAAGTTCCACATGGAAGGTTAATTCATCAATTACAACAACATGGGATTGTAGGAAAAGTTCTACATTGGATTGAAGCATGGTTGCAGGGAAGGAAACAAAGGGTAGTATTGAATGGATGTAAATCTGGTTGGAAAGATGTTCTGAGTGGAGTGCCACAGGGCTCTGTTCTAGGGCCCCTCCTCTTTATCATCTTTGTGAACAACATTGAAGTAGGGCTGAGGAATAGAGTGTTCAAGTTTGCTGATGACATCAAGCTGGTAGGAGTGGCTAACAGCAGAGATCAATCTAGTAATATTCAACTAGATTTGGACGACCTAAAAGAGTGGGCTGATCAATGGCAGATGACTTTCAACTATGATAAGTGTAAGGTTATGCATATAGGGTCTGCAGGCGAGACATTCAGTTATAAAATGGGAGGGAGGGAACTGGATGTTATTGAAGAGGAAAGGGACTTAGGTGTGTTGGTCTCAAAAGACCTTAAAGCAGAAAAAACAATGTATCTCAGCTAGAAATAGGGCACTCAGAATGCTGGGACTCATTAATAGAAGTGTGAAATATAAGAGCAGGGAAGTCATGAAAAAGCTGTACTTAGCATATGTGCGGCCCCACTTGGAGTACTCTGTACAAGCATGGAGCCCCTACCTAGAAAAGGATATAGATATGTTAGAAAGAGTCCAGCGCAAAGCCACTAGACTCGTCAGTGGATTAAGTAACTTAGAATATGGAGAAAGGCTTAATGCATTAGATATGTACTCACTCAAGTATAGGAGATTAAGGGGAGACATGATTGAAATGTACAAAATTGTTAGAGGGCTAGATCAGGTCAATTTGAATGATGCTCTGCAGTTTAGAGTATCCCATAGGGGTCATCAATTCAGGTTAGACAAAATGAGGTGCAGGACAGTTAAACGACAACAGGTCTTCAGTCAAAGGGTTGTTGACCAATGGAATAGGCTGCCTGCTGATGCAGTGGGGAGTCCCTCATTGAATGTCTTTAAAAGTAGGGTGGATAAATTTTTTAGACAGGAAAATGTTGTTTTTGAATTCTAACTTGTGATGCATGGGATGTTGAGTATTTTCACTAGCTATATAGGGTATAACATTATGCTAGTATTATGTTGTACTATATGGGGTGTACCTAGCAGTGGATTTGGCAACTTCCTTTGCGATGTCATACTGATGAGATTGGCTGTGGTGGCACAGGTGGAGGGATTGCATGGGTTTGGAATTGATAGGTGTGAACATGTACTTTCTAATATCTTCTAGACAGGCTTGACCCAGATGGGCCCTTGTGGCCCTTATTAAGCCTTAACACTTTATGACTTTATGACTTTAAGCCCTGCACTGAATACAATATGCAAGCTTATCAAAGTTGCTCAGTTATAAATTATTCCACTTACTGAATATACTACTTTCTGGACACTCAATCGACATCCTTCTTCAAGAAGTATCAGCATTCTGCTCATCGATATGAAGTATTTGTGTCTCCTTTGTAACAGTATCTTGTTTATAAATAGCATGTGCATGCCCTCAATACGGAATGGTATTACACGAACATTTTGCAATGCAATTTCGGGTAAAGGGATCACCTATGTGGCATGGGATACCATACCAGTTCATCATAGTTAATATTCTCCTTATCCCGATTTACATCTTTTCTTAAATTATGAATCTTAAGACAAATGATAAAGTCCAGTCATAATCACCTACACCATCAACTAAAATATTAGTCTCAAAGACATCAAAACGTTTTAAATTACACTAATTACATGTCAAATTTCGACATCCTGCTATGCTCATTTCGACATCTCACACCTAATGAAACACCAATATTTTAACCCTGCGCTGACGCCATGTGAATCAAACTTCTGTCATGCATGCAATAATGCAGGGGTAACAGCAATTTCTATGCCAGACCAGCTCGGAAGGAACTTTAATAACAGCTGAATTTGTGGTTTGATGGAAAATTACCACGTAATACCATACATCATTTTAATTAAATATGTTCTATTTTTAACTAAAGAAAATATTTTCCTTTTAAAATATGATTTCTTTATTCGCGTCGTGCAACCTGAAATGCCACCCCAGTAGCTCAGTTGGTTAGAGCGCTGGCCTGTGCTGGTCTCCCCTGTCCTGGCAACACAGGGTTTGGGTCGCTTCGCGCGCTGGCGTTTAGCCCCCGGCCGGGAGTGTGAGTTGGCAGCTGGCCCGATAAGGCCGGAAACGAGCTGCCGGGCGGCCGTGTCGGTGTATTGACGGCACGTTAAACTTTCGATCAAAATTCTGCCGTTGAAAAGGAATTCGTGGATCGGGTGGTGGGGCGAGGGTTCACGCAACAAGCTCTGCTTAGCAATATAACCCTGGTTCCTAAAGCCACCCCAGCAACAACTGGGACTAAATTTTAAATTTAAAAAAACCACGCATTTTGCAGTACAGCACGACATAAATACGGCAACAAAAGTTGTTTATCAATCAGATTTAATACGAAGAGCATGCATCTGGAGAAGACGAGACTGCCAAGATTGAGGAAGGCCCTCACTCCCACTGCCGATTGTTTCTCGGTTGTGTACTCTGTGGTGGAAGTGAATGTGCATTTTTGGCGCATCGACTCGGTCGGCATTTTGCGCACATCAATATATACCCCGGCGCCCAACAGAGTGCGTATTAAAACGATATATTGAGGAAGCACAACGCAAGACATATATTGGGAGAAGGAAACACATGAAGCAGAAAAAGAACCTTGGGTTCCTTTACGACGCAATTAACTGCTAGGTCATATAGCGTCGCCAACTTCTCAAACCGATTGGTCGCGGGTGACTCGGTAACTCCGCTGGTTGTGTGACTCGAAACCATAGTCTTGCGGTCAATAGCCCAACACCCTACGGACTAAGCTACCGCGGCTCCACCAAACGCGTGACATAAGAGGTTATCGGTAGCAGGTGCAGATAAGCCACGGTACTTAATGAGATTGCATTGCGGCAATACATTAAAATACCTAACATTACAGTACGTACATATCTGGCACCTTATAAAATCAGACGAACTGGCAAGAATAGATGGAATATCCTCATCGTGACATCTGTGGCTGAGAACAACTCGACATGCATACATACACAGACTACTCACGAGCACCGTAGTGGGACGATGAGTACGTGTAAACCTACAGGTTACGCTCTACCGACTTCACAAACACAGGCACATATCAGTTCTTGAGGTTGACATACACTCTGTGCGACTGCAACACGTACGCCTAGTCTCGTGTAATATTTGTGTAGAAAGTCCTGATATGCTGCTATATGATCAACGGCAGATGATGCACCAATACGTCCAAACAATGAAAGATTCAAACACTGATCTGAATGTGAAGTATCGCCCAAGTGCGGCCCATACTTCGCAGTCACTGAGCAAACTGTTCGGCTTTCCGCTGCTGCCGCTTTGCGAGCTTGGCGACGTTCACCTTGTTCACTAGCCCGAGATGAATAAATGTCCGGATCCTCGCAAAGCACTTAATTTATCTATGGAATTGAATCTGGATTCCAACACCTAGCGGAAACTTGCAATGACCTTTGGATGTCTGCAGAGATTGTTGGGTTCTTGGGCATGGTGAACACAAAACGCTGCATCCATATCTCGGAATGTGTGGAAGAATTCCTCGGTGGAAACCGTCAGGCAGCTAAGGCTTAGGAGGCGAGTTCAGAACGCTTCTCGTGGTTCATCTTCGGGATACGCAAATGGGTGCCCAGCGATCGGTCCGCTGGGTTCTTTCTGGCCATGGACCAGGCCACACATCATTCCCCCCCCACCGCCACGCTTAGCATTTAACATTCCTTCAATTCACATCATTATCTGATGTGATTTGAAGGAATCTGATATTCATTTATATGGGAAATGAAATATCAGCACATCGGCAGTTCAAGTTCATCTGCTGATATCTAGAAAAAAAGTAATTTCATAAAAAAATAATATTAATATCATTCAACTAAGATTCTTCAAACACTAGGAAGGACACTAATGTTGACAATGACAGTACATGCTATCCCCCACGCCATAAGACATAAGAGGTTATGGAAAGTGTGGGGAGAATATGGAATAATATGGAAAATATGGAAAGTGTGGGGAAATGGGGTTTTTGGTGGCTAACAAAGAACACTGGTGTCAAATTACCAAAACATTCTAACTGAACCTAATCTAAACAACTGATGTTGGACCTCCTAAAACATACTCATGTTCGGTCATCTAAAACCTACTGATATTGTATGCTGGATGTTGAACGTGATTCACGAAGAAAATGGTACATCCATTGTACCTTAATTACACACTCGCATCAATTGTGCATCGTATATTAATTAACCTCGTGACATGGAAACTCTTATTAATGGAAGCATACATTTTGTATCCTTGGCTGAATCTGTTATCATTACTCCATGTAGAAAGGGCTGACCATTATTCTGCTGGAATATCATGATAAAAATGTTAGAAATAGCCACATGCAAATATATGTATACATTTTTTGGTATAATTAAACCTGGTTCTGGCTTTCCGTGCATGACTGCCTATCCTGTCTTCTGATCTTTCACTACCCCCAAGTAGCCTTGTTCTTCATTCAACACAGTTTATGGAAAATTATATTTAGGATGCTGGGAAGAAGTTGCTAGTAAGCTTCAAGAAGTTCAGTCCATACATCTGTCTAAAAAATTGTCTTCATTGGAACTTCTTATATATAAATACCAAGGTTCTTGGAATTTGGAGGATAGAATAGAAATGACAGTGTTTTTCCTGAAAAAAGAAATAGGTTAGGTTTGGACTGGGGAAGGATTGTGGTGGTAACTCAACCAGCATTGTTGCATATGTGATATCAAAGATATTTAATGGATGACATTGGTTTGGATGCACTGTTTATACATTTAACATTATCCTTCATTACCAATTACCCCACTCAAAGCAACACATTTCGCATTACTTCACTTACCAACTGAAAAGCATGCATTTGCGCTGGAATACAATGGTCATATAATCTTAATGACATTCAGAAACATGCATTTACAATTTTTCTTGAAATGCCACCTCAACTAAAATGCAAATCTTCTTCTGCAGGTGCAATTGTAAAAACCTCACACAGCTGCAGCCTTGCCTCTTTTCAGAAGAGAACATAAATTAGCTTCCAATTAAAAAAAATCACATCCATGAACAATCCGATCTGAAAATTGAGGAAGCTAAAGAAATGCCTAACTTATCCAAACCTCATTTTAGCTTTCCCTAGGTAAAAATGTGCAAAATGTCACTTGTAAGCACTCAAAACTGCAATAATGAAACCTTAAATCACATCTCACACAGTACAGGTGAGAGTGATCACACTGTAACCACATCTATCAACTTTGCATTGGAAATGCATACCAAGAATTCAAATATTAACTAAAAGTACATATTTCCCTGAAAATTTATTTTAAGGTCTGATATTTTTTGCAATTACACCAGTATTTTTAGTGGCTACTAATAATTGGTACCACAACAGCTACAGTAATAGTAATCTTGCACAACCACTTTCATGTTCAGAATATGGCACAACACTACAAAACAATTATATGTTTTAAAGTAGCTCTATGTGAGTGGTTAGATGACTTTGACAGAGAGAACCATCTGAATATGGAAACCTTCATCATTTTTTGAAATTCAGTAAACAGTATAATTACTGGTTTGGCCACACAAAAGCAGCAGTAGAGCAATTTGTTCCATGCATTAAGTGTTTGGAAACTCCCTCTTACCCTACTACCACTACTGCCCAGCCATGATACAATGGGCAAGCAATTACCAAATTGTCCACAAGTTGGTGAATGGCACAATATGGCATGATTACATATAGCACACAGAAACCATATGATAACTGACAGGGGGGACCAATGCACATGCTAACATTAATCACCAGATTGCATCAATGACATGCTGACCAAGTTGACATTGTGGGTATAAGGCCTTAATTCGCATAAATTGCTTGAGGTGTGGGTTCTCAATATCAACCACGCCATGGATAAATTAATTCTGGGGATGGTGCCTTTCGGTTCAAAGCCACCGGCACGCTAGCAGAATAAGATAGAATATTCAAGCTTCAATGAATGACTGATATGCTTTACAACCAACGGGGAAACTAATTGTGAGAAAAGCGCCATAATTGTGCTAAAATGAAAACACCATATTTAGTAGATTTATTGGTACTGTCCCAAACTAGAATATAATTCAGAAGTATTCTGGAATAAAAAAGCGCTTCTGGTATATAACGTCACTTGGCGTAGGTTTTGTCTAGTTTAAACTAACTATACTAGAACAGCCAACTTTGGAGTACCTATTGTTTCTAGTTATCTTGAACATATGTGCCTGGATGGGGACGTTCACATATATTCGTTTCAGTCCAACTGTGTTCCAATGTGTTTTTCTAAATGTCCCTCTTAGCAAACATCATAGTCGTGTTTAGAATATCGAGAAGCACGTGCGACATTAATTTTAAGCGAAACGCTAGGTCCCGGACAACTTGACCTTGAACTTTGAAAGGCTCTAACTTCGAGGTTCCTGAATATCCCTTTTAGTGGATATCTTGTTTGAAATGAGCATAATTTACTGCATAATATATATCGTTTTGGGGAAAATCTTACGGATCCGCTGTTTTTTGATGACGTCAGGATATTAAGTATAATATCAATTATCTAAGTCAATTCTAAATGTCCCTCTTAACTGCTCAATTTTTTAGCTTCTAAGAATTATTTCCAATCATTTTCTATAGTTTGATTGCAATCGCTATGGTCCCCCCCCCTATGGAATCGCATTGATTGTAGTGAATGTGAAAATCCTGCTAACTTCATGGACGTCATTTTTCGCTAGTTTAATCATAGTGCCAATTTGTAATCTGGCAGTCATTCGTCGGCTGCCAGATCCCGTAGAGTTCAATGCTGTCTCCACTTAACCCGTCCCGTCTCGGGGGGTCTTCAACCGTTCGCCCTCAGGTTTTTCGCAGATAGGGGACGAACGGCGCAGGGCAACGCGCTCAAATTTAGCATACCTTTTCCCACATCAATTTGGCATGCTCTTTCAAAATCTTGAAATCAGGTCATCTAGGGTCAACGAATTAGTCAAGGTCAAATGAGGTCACCTCGAAAAAGTTCAACCAGTCGTCACCCTTTAACGGATACAAATATTTTAATCAAACTTTCAGGGTGTGCTTATCATTAGGGATGCAACAAAACGTACGAGTGGATTTTTTTTTTTGAATACATATAAATTTTGCATATCAGCCAATTGCAGTTCAAATAGAAGATTCTGGCTAAAGGAAGCACTTTTAAGAGGGCAAATTGACTTCTAACAACGTTTCTTCGTCTACCCATTAGAAAAGCAAAATTAAAGAAAACTTGAGAACTCAAAATTTTGAAATTCCAAAAGATATTAAGAACTTGGGGGGGGAGGGAAATATATGGCCCTGGTCGATTTCACTGCCCTTTTCTCATTCCAAATAAATGTTTTTTTTCATATATCCTCCAAAATGAACTCCTGAGAGACAAAAGCATAATGTAAGTCGTGGAAATTCGTGAAAATCTAGCCCCCTGGTGACGTCACTTTTGGGGGAACTTTTTGGGGGAGGACCCGGACCCTACTCATCGAGCGCTTTCCGATGACACCTCTTTCGTTTACGTGCGATGCTTAGTTTGGATTTTAGAGGGGGTTAATTACCGCCACCCCGGAGACGGGGTGAGGATCTGACCGGAAAGACGGCGCGGTTTAAATCATAATGCGTAGGGACATTTGCTGGTGTTCGTAAGTTTAATTCTGTCTGATTCACCACCTTTGATAGGAAAACATATTTCGTTATTAAAACTGATGCGGAATTAGAATCGGTGGTCATTTTTAATGTATGCAGATCATTATCCCGGGTCTTCCTCCTCTATCTCGTGCCTGAGACTACGCAACGTAGGAACAAATTTCCGCTGTAAAACCGGTTTGAATATGTGTATATATAGACATATATATATATATATATATATATATATATATATATATATATATGTGTGTGTGTGTGTGTGTGTGTGTGTGTGTGTGTGTGTGCGTATCATTGACGTTTAAATAAATCACATATGCAGGTCAATGTTATATGGCACCCTGAATAAAACGTGGAAACAGGGGATGCGCAATTCTATTGGTTACTTTCGTAGATCGACCATCAGGCAAATCTCAAAGTTCAATCCATGATTTCGTGGCTTTCTACTCACTTATATAGGCTGGAAAGGACTCAATCCCCCAAAATCGATGTTGAAGTTTATTTTAGTCATTTTCACGAAACTTGGTGCAGTAGTTACTGACATCGACCATCGGGCACTTTCTATTGTCGTAATTACAACGTTGCACCGCCATTTGGGGGCCATTTAAAGACATTTAACGGAAACTATTACTAACAATTGTAGGCCAATACCACCGCATCAATTAAAAGGCAACTATTATTGCACTTTTCATCGACACCCACTTCGTAATTACTGAGATAGTCCATCGGGCAGAAAAAGTGGGCATTTTAGACCCTTCCGATTTTCGGATGGTAAACACAAGACGATATATACGAGGTGGCGTCATCCCTACTGCGCAGCTTTCTGCGCAGGTCCTTATATGACGTCATCTGGGGTACCACTTAATACGGGCCAAGCCGCTAACACGCTGTGGATTATACGCAGCGTATGCATAGTACGGGGGATAAAATGAGGATTTAAGAGGTGCAGGTGCAAAACTTAGAACGTCATCGTCCCGAAAGGGATCTCCAATACCTTTTATACACATATTATACCCGGAAGAACGTACAAAGCGAGGTAGGACAGGTAAAATATGGCAGAGAATTAGCATCTTACCCGGCGAAATGCAGTAAGGACGTATCTGAAGTGTGGTCGTCGCCATGATGGAATAAGGTGGGGAAGGGGGTCGAGTACCTCAATGTACATTAAATTTAGCATTGGGCTTATGATGCTGCATGCCAAAATTAATTGACCGAAAGGCCTTTTAAACCCTCTATATGCGGCAGTGCCCATGATATAGGAGGCAAGGAAGGGGACAATCGTTTCTTTTTACGATCGACAAGACCATAGGGAGCGCTTGAGAGGGAGACATTCCTTTTATGGGGGCATCTGTGAACCTCCGTACCAGCTCAGAAACATGGGGGGAACTTCCAGAAAATGATTTGGGAGGCGCAATGCCTGGAGGTAACAGGAAGGCCTATGGATTGGGGAGGTGGGCTGACGCCAGTCGGAAGCGGGGTTAATCCATCCAAAAAGTATGTAAAATTTAACTCCAATTCGAAGGATACATTCGGCGGATGGACTGGAAAGCGGTCAGACATGGGGTGCTAAAAGCGGTCAGGCATGTATTGGCGGCATTCCCTAACAATACGTTCAGAACTAGATCCGGATGATTCAAAACATTCCTACGCGTCCGCGTAGTCGACCTAGTCGGCTTATGTGTTGTTTCCGATTCAAAGCATGAATGAAGGATCACAATCGAAGTTCGTGGGGCAGAGAATTTGCATATCGTTCTTTCAAATCAATGATCATAGGCCCCATGAGCAACAATGAAATGGCATACGCCACACCTGTTTCATAGCAGTACCAGAGCCGGTAGCAGTGTCAAGTGCCGCGAGGACGGGCGCAGCTTGTCTGCCCCTGGTCACAGCGGCAGCAGCAAAACACGCCAACAGGACAGTGGGACCGAGCGATACGACGGCAGAGTCAAGTGCCGCCAGGACGGGCCGACAGAGGGAGCGCCGCCAACCCGTCAGTGGTCACAGTGGCAGCAGCAAAACACGCCAACAAAACGGCAGGATCGGGCGGCATGAAAACAATGCAAAGTGCCGCCAGAACGGGCAACACACGAGGCGCCGCCAGTCCGCCCCTGGTCACGGTGGCAACAACAAACACGGTTACAAAGGGCAGAACCGAGCGACACGACACGACACATAGCAGAGACGGTGACACATGGCCGGCAGTGTGAGGGGTGGACATCCTATCGCTGCCTGGTGACATGATGGCGGACCTGCCTAGATGCCCGCCCCTGCGCTCTGCCGAGCAGAGTTCTTGCGCAACCAGCCGATGCGCACATGCAGCCTAACTCGAGTCAGCCTCCGTCTCACACATCTAGCCACACTCCTAGCTTCGGCTGCCGGCTACTAATGACGCCCACCCCGGGTCTCGCGATGTTGGTGTCGCCTGTGCAGGTTGAGTCCATGATGAAGCAGACATCGGAATTGAACTGGTTTGGCATCGCCCTCTACCACGTATGTGGCATGCAGCAGCCCGCCGCGACCGATGGTGATTAACCAAGAGCTGGACACAACGGCCAGGAGCGCCTCCGGTGCTTCAGACGTCGGACAGCCAAGCGATGTATTGACGCTCTCATTTTGTAGGCGACGAGGCCGGCAACGACGGCAAGTCCTGCTCCTGCTCCAGTCCCAGTTTGCTGATGATGGTCGTGTTAAAATGCATGTGAATAGAAGTGGCATCAAACTAATTGAACTGGTTCTTTATTTAGCTATGCATACAAAGATAAGATATGAAGATAAGGTAAGCAGCATATGAAGGCTTCATATTTGATGGGGTGGCCAAGTTCTATCGGTGACTCAGCAGAAGGACTTTGGTGTTATTCTGAACACAAGATTGGGGGCATCAGAACAGACGAAAGAATCCAGGAAGGAGGCACTGAGAATGTTTGGGAAATATATAGGAATGCATCATACATAAGTGAGGAAGTCATCAGGAAGCTTTACTGTGCATGTCAGGCCACATTTGGAATACTGTGTCCAAGCTTTGGCTCCTAGTAATGAAAAAGATTGTTCGCTTTTAGAGAGCACAAAATATGGCTACAAAAATGGTTAATGATGGTCAATAGAAATGGTCAATTCCACGTCAAATCGCACAAGAATTGGCTATTTTGAACCCGACCCCTCCGATTTTGATGAAAATTGATACACTTGTAGTGCCAGTGAACGAACCTCACACGCCAACTTTCAGCCCAGGGTGACCTCTGGGGTCAGATTTAGAGGTTATCCTAGGTCGCCTATTTTTACCGACTTGACAACAATCAAATGCATATATCGTAGATGTTAATTAACTTAGCGGAACGACATTGGTGTTAACGTGCACAAAACCCTTGGCCATTCAGAAATATGGCAAAACTTGCACGTGACCTCTCCGTGACCCTTGACCTAACGAGGTCAAAATATAAAAATGCATTTTATATATGTTTTCCTGCCCCTAATTCGACTCAACGTGGCTGAATTAATGGTCGTGATATTATCTAAGAACATGCAAAAAGAAAGGCGGAGACTCTAAAACTTTTGAGATATCGGCCTTTAAGTAGGTATTGTCATAGGACCAAATCAAAGCATACCCCGAGGCTATTTACCATATCATCGATGACATCTCTGGTTTCCTTGGTCCGATTATTGTCAAATGTGGTGGGCAAATCATCGGTGGCAAGCTGAACTATTTTCCAGATTTTCAAGTTGACCTGACCTCACATGACCTGGCAGTGACCTCTCCATTACAAGCCAACAGGGAAACAAAACATTTTCCTGAACAAATAAAACGCTGAATTTGGCTCGTACAGGCTATATTACCTAGTTTTAGATTAGGCTACTCCAAACGAGCCAAGTTTGATTTTCAACAAGTGTCATCTGCAAGGTCACGTGAGGTCATGTCACACTTTCGTCAATAACTTTATATAGAATCAAGATAGAGAAATAATTTTAATGCCACCGGGATCCTCTGGTTAATCATGATGTATAACATGATCTAGCTAGGTCATCACTTGACCTCGGTTTAGGGTGACCTGGAGGTCAACTGGGGTCAGGATCAAATGTTAAGCTAGCTAAGTCATGTGATACATCAATCAACGCGGCCTGACGAGGAAAAATGCGATTGTACCAAAATTATATTTCTATCTTTATTTTGGCAAAAGGTATTCGCAAAAAAAAATATGTTTCCTCGGTTTTTATAGCCTGAATATATTGTTTCTGCTCGCGTGCGTTTCGTACTAACATTTTATCGGGAGGGCTAGTAAATTTTTCTGAGATGCAAATGGCCGCGACCATAAAACAAGTTGAACAGCAGTACAGTATATTCACGAAGAACTACCAACCTTTTTCGCCACACGTACCTCACGGCCCGTCTCGCTGCCGGAAAACCATCTCACAACCACCATACCGTTACGTGGAGACGGAGTAACACGATGGACATACCTTGTTCCCGGTATTGTGCGAGCAGCTGCGAATCTGTCATTCAACGCCTTGGTTTCTTTGACCCACTCGGTTTTGGGAAAATACTCCACGCACGTGCCGGTGGCATTGTTTTTTACAAACTGATAAAACTGGTCCGGTGTCTCAATCAGAGTTCCTTGCAGACTTGCCTTTTAGCTAACCTTTTCAACGTCCCACCAATGCCATCACACGGTCCTTTCCCGTGAGCGGTTGCGAAGAAATGCTACTCGGCGTCTATTCCAAAGTGGACGGAATGCTTTGCCAAATTTAGGAAATTCTTACAATTTTTAGGTTTGCGAGGCAGCCCCATCTGAAAAATAAAATATCTTCTTGGGGCCGCTGTGATTTTGGACATCTTCGTCCGTCTGTACTTCTTTGAAGGTCGTAGCCATTTCCGCTTGATTGGGGTCTCACCAAGTGCCTGTGCGGACTGGTCTATGGCATCTACTGTTTGGTCTACATCTGTAGAATCGGTATTTGAAGGTGCTGCTTCTGCTTGAGAGATCCGTTACTGTCATCGGCCGTCTGAAGCAGTGATGTTCCCGGTTCTGCTGGTGGCTGCTGCGGCTCCCGCTGTTCGACTGGATCTGACGGTCTTCTCTTCGAAAGCGCCAGTCGGCAGGAAGTGCATAAGTATTTGCTCCGATCTAAGTCGAGATCCGGGTTTTGTTCGATCCATTTTGTAATCACCGGTATACAGCCATGTTTTACAGTTTTACCCCTGTGTCGAAGTAAGGGATCACAGCACTTCGTCCACCTTCACTTCGCCGCTCGTATCCAGACGCCTTGGCCATTTCGACCTCCGACTTCCAGGGAATCACAACAAACACTGAGCATGGCCGACTTTGCCACAGACCACCACCCACACCTCCATTGTGTCGTTATCCTTCTAAAGGCTTATCTACTGTTGTCAATACACCACCTCCACCTCCCTCTCACGAGCGGCGCGTGTAATCTCTCCCTCGCCGCCCGTGCCTTATCACGCCGCGAACGCATGACGCCCCCCCGCAACCGACGTTAGGGTGCAGCATTTTAATTTCTTGGTCATCGGTCCAGTGTCGGCCTCACCTGCAAAAGTGTCAAAAATAGTTAGTTGAAAATTACTGGCTTGAATATTCACGTAAGTTGCAATATTGCATGTATTTAGGCAATAGAAACTTCCCAAGGTAATGTTAGTTTATGTGAGGTCATGTCAACCTGAAAATCTGGAAAATAGTTCAGTTTGCCACCAATGACTTGCGCAAAAATTTGACGATAATCGGACGAAGGTAACCAGAGTTATCATCGATGATTTGGTAAATAGCATCGGGGCATGCATCCATTTGGTCCTATGACAATACTCAAAGGCCGATATCTCAAAAAGTGTTCAAGTCTCCGCCTTTCTTTTGCAGGTTCTTAGATAATATCATGACCATTAATATAGCACAGTTTCGTAGAATTAGGGGCAGGCAAACATATATAAAAATATATTTGTATACTTTGACCTGGTTAGGTCAAAGGTCACGGGAGGTCACGTGCAACTTTTGCCATATTTCTGAATGGCCCAGGGCTTCTGCGCACTTTGACACCAATTTCATTCCACTAAGTTAAATAACACCTGGGATATTTGCAATGTATTGATGTCAAGTCGGTAAAAATCGTGACCTAGAGATCTGATGTACTCTAGATCTGACCCCAGAGGTCACTCTGGGCTAAAAGTTGGCGTGTGGGGTTCTTTCACTTGGTACTACAGGTGTACCAATTTTCATCAATATCGGAGGGGTCGGGGAATTTCTTCTGCGATTTGACGTGGATGACCCATAAGCAACCTGGCATATGAGGAAAGATTGAAGAAATTGAGCATGTCGCTTAGATATAGAAAGTTGAGAGGAGCAATCATTGAGGTCTTTAAATTTGTTCATGATCAGGAGGATGGATATATTAGGTAAATATTTGAATCTAACAGAAATGATGTGCTTAAAGGTCATCAATTCAAAATTAAACTTAACTACAGCAGGACAAGGTTAAGACAGTCATTCTTCACCAACAGGGTAATAGAACACTGGAACCAGATGCCAAAAACCATTGTCAGTAGCAGCACATTGAGCATCTTTCAAAACACCATGGGCAATTGTTACAAGAATAGAGGGCTTGCTTTTCAGTATGCCAGGGAGGGCTGATCGACGGATTTGGTGGGCAACTGGTTGAGTGTTCAGAGTGCAGCCAAGAAGGGCCCTTGTGGCTCATAGTCACACTGCTCTTTTGTGTCTTGATGTCTAAGATGCCCAAAAATGCAGCAAGCATTCCAGACAAGCATGATGCAACACTTCATACCATACAGATCTGATAGGCAGGCTAATTCATGGAATGACACCAGAAAAGGCAGGTGTTGACACTGACATTATTTTCAGCGGCATCCGTGGCCAGGATCATAATCATCAGAGGTAAAGTGGTTGGAGCAAATGGATGGACTGGTTGGATGAACTCCATCAGCTCCTTTTCACTGTCAACCAGGTCTTATATGCATTTTCATCTCTTGGAAACATAAGCATGTTGGTTGACAATCTCTTCTTTTCATATCTTTCTTCAAGATGATAAAACGACACACCACAACAGAACACTATACAATAAAACTACAACTAAAACGCATGTGCATCGAACACAAGGTGTGACAGACATAAAACCAAGCATAAAACAACCCACAACAAAGCTATGTAAACATCTGCGCTATTTATGACTCAACTGCGTCATCTATGAATTTGAGAAAATGTGTGCTCCTAAAACGCTGCATTCGTGATGGTCGTCGCCTAATTCGCAGCCTAACTGAGGATGATAAAATAACAGCTCAACACGATTCCAAAAGCACAGACGTGATACTATAGGATTAAGAAAGTGAGTTGAATTGAAAATATTTCCATTTTAAAATGCATGAAACCATGAAAGCGGCCCAAAAGTGGTACCCCAGAAGACGTCATTTGTACCATTCGAGCCGACACGCAGGAAGGCATGGGGATGACAGGGGCCTGGGTAAACATATTTGGCAGCTATGGAGTGAGACAAATATTCCTCACTGCTTACATGTGCGGTTTTGAGAAGTTGTGGTTTTCCAATCGTGGTCCTCTCCCGGTGGTTTTTTATTAAAAAAAGTAATGTGCAAACTGGGAGTTCATTATAGACCTCCCCACACCAGGTACCTGTGTATGCACGAAATGCTACACCTCTCGCCGGCCACCAACCCCATACAGACGAGATCTCGAACGTGTCATACTTTGCAGTCTGGGTGCTTACCAGGCATCGTGACCATAGTCGGTTTTACAGCGGCAATTTGCTCTCCTGTCTACTAGCTTTTGAGCCTTCCAAATTGTTCCTTCCTTGAACGAAATATTCCAGATAGAAACTAAAAATGTAAATTGTAGAGCCTTTAAAATTAATTAGAATTGGTTTGAACCAATTTTCTCAGCTTTTTCAGTAGGAAAATGTGTTCTTCATGGTGAGAATTAAACGATTTGAGACAGATTGCTTTTTAGTAAATTTTCCTTCAACCATTTTATATTCCGAAACCTATATCCCAATAAATAGCAAGTAACAAGTCAGTCATGGTCTTGTGTCCTACTCATGGGGTCTGTTGTGAATATTTACTAGTGCGGCATGAGCATGTTGAGAGTGTTGGCATGGATTGATAAACTTAAATAATATAACATCAATTGATAAACATCAATTAGGTATACTTTTGTTGTTATTTTGTCTGCCATTGCTCAGGAAGTTTGCTTAAAACCACATCATTAGCTAATTTACCCATAGTGCCAATTTGCTCTCTGACATTCATTCATTGGCTGCCATATATAGTAGAGCTGGAGTGTAGTTTCCATGTAGATCAGAAAGCTTATTGCTATTTACTGATGTTCATCAGTTTAATTTGACTTATTTCAGCATTGTCGATGGTAAAACCAATTTTGTTATTAAAACTGATATGATAGATATATTTGGTGGTCACCTTTAACCCATCCCATCTTGGGGGTCTTCAACCACCCCCAGGTTTTCCGCAGATAGCGGATGAAGTGGCAGAGTGCCCAAATTTGGCATACCTTTTCCCACATCAATTTGATATGCTAATTCAAAGTTTTTGGGTCAGAGCATCTGGGGTCAATGAGTTAGTCAAGGTCAAGTGAGGTCATCTCCAAAAAGTTCAACCAGTTGTCAGACTTTAACTGTGAGAGATATTTTAATGAAACTTTCAGTGTTTGCTTATCTTTATGGATGCAACAAAATGTATGAGTTTTGTTTTTCATTTTCTGTTTTGTTTTTGGCTACATAAAATTTTGTGTATTTGCCATATTGCAGTTCAAATAGAGGATTCTGGCTAAAGTAAGCATTTTTTATTATAGGCAAGTTGACTTCTAACAACGTTTCTCGGTCTGCTCTACCCAATGGAAAAGGAAAATGAAAGACAACTTGATAACTCAAAATTTTGATGTAACAAAATTGTAATTTTTTGGGGGGCGAAAAAATTATACCCATGGTCGATTTCGCTGTCCTTTTCTCATTCCGAATAAATTTTGTTTTTTCATTTATCACCAAAATGAACTTCCCAGAGTCAAAACACAATGTATGTTGTGAAAAGTTGTAAAATCTAGCCCCCTGGTGATGTCACTTTTGGGGGTAGATGTTTTGGAGGGTGGACCGAACCCTACTTGTTGAGGTCTTTCCAATGACACCTCTTTCGTTTTTATGAGATGCTTAGTTTGGATTTTAGAGGGGTGGGTCTTCAACCACCCCAAGACGGGTGGGAGGATTTGACCGGGAAGATGGCACAGGTTAATGTATGTGGATCATTATGGAAGGTCTTCTCCTCTATCTCGCCCTAGGTCTCTTACCTGAGACCTGAGACTTCCATGTAAATTTCTGTAAGACCGACTCATGTGTGGCCACTGGTCACTGCATGCTCAGTAGCTGGTTTTACAGTGGAAATTTGCACCCAGTTTAAGTGGTCTCAGGCACAAGATAGAGGGAGGAGACCTGACATTATGACCTGCATAAATAAAAGTGACCACCAAATCAAATTTTCACATCTATATTTATAACAGCATAGGTTTTACTTTTGATCCTGCTGAAATAAGTAGAATTAAACTTATGAGCATTAGGAAATTGCAATATGCTTTCTGATTTATGTGGAGGCTGCACTCAGCCCTGCAGGATCTGGTAGCTGATGAATGATTGCCAGATGACAAATTGGTGCTATGGTTAAATTAGTGAAGGATGTAGTTATAAGCCAACTTCCTAAGCAGTCATAGAGGAAGTGATAGCAAAAGTATAGTTGATTGATGCCAGCCAAGTTTATAAATCCATACCTGATACTCCTGACATGCATCTTGACTGACATATCCTCACAACTAATAAATATTCACAGTACACCCCATAAGTAGGATGTTCATGCACCCACTGAGGTGTCACTTGCTGTCTATTGGAAAATGTGTTTTGGAATATA